>CAJQUW010007450.1:0-63026 GCA_907163375.1 Prostheceraeus crozeri | reverse complement strand
TGTGCCTCAATTATCCGATGTGAGCCACCAATCAACCTATCCGGTCCGTGCGTGCGCTGAATTTTCGATCTTTTTGCTGCGTTTTTAAAATGATTTCCTGTGTGCTTGAAGCCTCATTGCTATATGTTGGGACCCATTGGCATATAATTAATGCGTGGAGTAATAGAAAATCGTTCATTGTTCTTCGAATGGGGACTTCTATTTTCATATCAGTATTTTCATAAATATCTTTTCTTGGGTGTTTGACAACGACTTTTTCCAGCTGCATTATAAAATCTGTAATTCATTTTGCCATCGATGTAATTTTGAACGACTGTGTTTTTGCAGTAGACGTTATGTCAGCCCCTCTGAGACTGATGAGGGGCGTCAACTGAACCCCGTAACCCATTAGTTTTATTTTCCACTTGTGCTACTGAGGATATATCAACCGTCTTGCACATGCAAAATCATATTTTTGAAGTGTTTCGGTCCATCAGTTATTTGATTTCAATGTAAACCGTAGATAGCATCGGTCTATAGAGATAGGGTCAAGGGCATTATAGGTAGGGATCTTTAGGTAGTGTGTCGACTCAAAAAAAAGTATACGTATACAGTTTGAAAATTTTTATATCACAAGATTCAGCTTTTTTTGTTTTTTATTTTTGTTTTTTTTTTGTTTTTGTTTTTTATTTTTTTTGTTATGTTTTTTTGTTTTTTGTTTTGTTTTTTTTTGTTTTTTTTTTTTTTTTTGTGTGTTGTTTTGTGTTTTTTTTGTTTTTTTTTTTTTTTGTTGTTTTTTGTTTTTTTTTTTTTTTTTTATTTTTTTTTTTTTTTTTTTTTCTGTCTTTTTTTTTTGTTTTTTTTTTTTTTTTTTTTTTTATTTTTTTTTTTTTTTTGTTTTTTTTTTTTTTTTTTTTTTTTTTTTTTCTTTTTTTTTTTTTTTTTTGTTTCGTTCTTCTTTGTTTTTTTTGTTTGTTTTTTTTTTTTTTTTTTTTTTTTTTTTTTTTTTTTTTTTTTTTTTTTTTTTTTTTTCTTTTTTTTTTTTTTTTTTTTTATTTTTTTTTTTTTTTTTTTTTTTTTTGCTTTTTTTTTTTTTGTTTTTTTTTTTTTTTTTTTTTGTTTTTTGCTTTTTTGTTTTTTACTTTTTTTTTTTTTTTTGTTGTTTTTTTTTTTTTTTCTTTTTTTTTTTTTTTTTTTTACGTTTTTTGTTCATTTTTTTTTTCTTTTTTTTTTTTTGTTTTTTTTTTTTTTTTTATTTTTTTTTTTTTTTTTTTTTTTTTTTTTTTTTTTTTTTTTTTTTTTTTTTTTTGTTTTTTTTTTTTTTTTTTTTTGCTGCGATAACGTTCTCGTCGTCCGAAAAAATTATTTGAGCACTTTTGAAAAAGTCAAAAATTTTGCCAATTTTCATACCTACCCGAGGATGGATTCTCCCTACATAAGTAGTTGAAACAAGGTTGGATATCCAAAGAATGAAATTATTGAGAAAAAGGCATCCTAACGAAACGGAAATCAAGCTGATTATCAAGGGAATTTCTTGAATTGTATTATAATGAAAGTCTTCATGAAAAGTCGCAATATTTTTGCCCCATTCTTTCTTGGCTGAAATTCAAGTTTTAATTCACATTTTCACGGATGATTTATGATCACTAAATTCATTGTTTCAATTTCTAAAATCTGAATAGTGATGTGGACCCACCAGCATCCTTCACAGTTAATTGAATAATTGTCTGTGGATTTGGTTATTTTGCTGTACCAATGGCAGGTTGATGTTCATTACGATCACGCTTAAGAAATATACTCATGAGGTTGAAGAAAGTACGTTAACCATCGAATTGTAAATTAGCAATCATTAAATTTCCAAGGCTGTCACGAGTATTATGTGACAATACCATTCATTCCTTATATATTACAAATCATGTTCATTCATTCCGTTGCAATTTCTGCAAAAACTGCAAAGATTTGATATCGCAAATTGGTGGACAATACAACCATGTATCTCCCATGAGTTTTTTTATTTAAATCGAAAGTTGGTATAGCATTACACACTTGGGTCTTTTATAAAGTGCGGAGTTACAATGTACCTATTTATATCTAATCTGTCATTAGGGGGTATCGTATCAAGTTCGCGTCCTTGGATGATTCACAGCAATGTGCTTCATATTGTTATGTCGCCTACATGCTGGATTTTTTGTTGAGGCATGGTTGTTGCTGCTGAGATGAATATGGGCCTAAAGTACTTTTTGTGAATAATTAATATTAATAGTTAATACATGGGTGATGAAGTGTTATAAATTGACATCCGTGTGATCTATATATTACAATTTTCACAGTAATTTATCCCTTTTGTCCTGCATTCGGTCTACATGCGGGTGAGAAAATAGGTTTACATATGGTTAATCTCCTATCTAGGTTTGGTTTGCCGACATTTCATGAATGATTGTGGCGGCAATTTTCTTGGTTTGTGTGTGACCACGATGAAGGTACTATGTAAGTAAATTTTTACTATTGTAGGCCTCTTTTGAGGATGGATTAATGAAAGCTGCAAAAATTTGCAAAATGCTATGCCCCTGAATCCCGTCACTCCGAGTAGGAAAGAAAAAAATAGTGGGGTATTGTTATGTAATCGTAATCATTCCAAATAAGTGCGTGGAGAAAAGGTCTGCTCTAATATGTAGGTAGCAGGCATGTGTTTAAAGGCCTGGTTGCCCTGTAGATGATCACTTAGGAGATAGGGATTTGATACGGAGAGCGTTTTTAAAAGTAAGTAAGTGCACTCGCAATGGTTGCGGAAGCTGCCATGCTATCCTTTTCATGGTAATATATGAGGTGCTGCGGTAGTAGTTGGGGCGGAGGGAGATGAGGGGAGGGTGGGGGGGTTGAATGCGGATGCGGGAGTATATGGTCGTGGGCTGATGAGGCAGGGATTTCGGGGTGTGGGGGAAGCCGCACAGGAGGGGGGTGGGGGCGTCGTGGGGTGGGACTGGTGGCAGCCGTGGGGTGGTGGGGCATGAGTTGCGGGCAACCGGAGGTAGGAGACACGTGTTGCGAGGGGGTGTTTGGATGGGGTATGGTGGGGTGGATGCAGGGGGATGGGGGGTGGGGGAGGGGAGTGGGGGGGGGAGATCGGGGGTTTGTGGAGTGGTGTCAGACTAGAAGCGGTGACGGGGTGGTGGGGGGGGGGGGTTAGGAGGTCGTTGTGGCGGGGGCCTGCGGGGAGGGGTGGGTAGGGAGAGTGGATGGGGAAGAGGGGTAGGAAGCTGGGGGTGAGGTAGGGGGGGATTATGGAGTTGGGTGTAGGGTCGTAGGGGGATAAAGGGCGGGTGTACGGGAAGTGGAATTGTCAGTGGGGGTGGGAAGGAGAAGGCGCGGAGGCGTGTCGGGGGGGGTCTGTACATAGTGTGGGGGTTTGCGGGCAGGTGTTAGGGGGGCGTGGGGGGTTAGTTTGAGGTAGGGGGAGGGGGTTTGTGGACGACGGGGGGAGTTTCGGGGGTAGGGTAGCGGGGGGTCAGGGAGGCTAAGGGTTGGGTGGGGTGGTATGCGGGTAGGGCGGGGACGGGGATAGAGAGGTGTACGTGTGGGCGTCCGAGACAGCGGTGGAGGGGGGGTGAGGGGTTGATGGGCTGAGCGTAAATCGTGGCTTGGCTGGGGGGGGGGCCCACGGGGCTGCGGAGGCGTGAGTGGACAGGGAGGGGGGGGGGCGAGGGGGGTCAACGGGGCCCTGGAAGTGCACGTATTTAGTGAGGTGGGGTGGAGATTAGAAGGTGGGGTGGGAGGGTGAAGTTTGTGGTGTGGATGTGGGTCGGCTATTGGGGTAGGGGGGGAGGCGCAGCGGGAGAAAGTCGTAGTGTGTCATATGAAGGCGTATGGGGCGGGGGGAGTGGAGGTGGGATAGTGTATACGGGGGGAAAGTACGGGAGGGGGGGTGGGGGCTGTAGAAGGCGTGTGTGGGTTTGGGGTGTGAAGCAGGCGGGTTGTGTGTGAGGGGGGGGTTTAGGGGGAGGTTCTTGGTGCGGGAGAGGGGTTTTAGAGTTGGGTTGGAAGATGGTCGGGACGGGGGCCTATGGGAGCTGCATGTCACGGATAGAAGAGGGGTTCGGGGTAGGAAAATCGTGGGGGGTGGAGCTTGGAAGTTGGGGGCGGCCGGGCGTGCGGTGGGTTCGATGTATGGAGGATGGGGGGGGGGGGGTGTAGGCGGGTAGTTGGGAGGGGCTTTGTTTGGGTTTTTTTTTAAGTCTTGTGCATTTGTAAGGACTTACGATAGTTCGCGAGGCGGCTTGTTTTACTTTTTTATATATTTACTTACTCTAGACTTATTAAGCTTTTATTCTTTCTGTTTTTATCGTGTACTTTTTTTTTATTTGTTATATTATACGCTAATTACTCTTCTCTCTGCTTTTCGTTCTCTACTTACTTTTCTTTCTTGTTTGACCATAGTTTTCAAATCAAGAAAATATAATTATAAAACATGCCATTGCGAATTAATTGAACATTTATTTTCGATCCTCATCAGATCCGTATCATCAATGTATATCAAATGTTCCGAGTCCGAATCTGCATCTCTGCGGATACGGAATGCAGATTGTCCACATTGATTCAATGTAATAAATTGACAAATTGCAGCATGATCACTAATTTTCTTATTGTGATTTTGTTTGCGAGTTTCTCATGGCATTACACATTCTAGCACCAGCATCTGTGGATCACAGCTGCTGGGAAGTGCTTTTGATGTAGAACGTTATCTCGAAAGTCACGGATTGAGAGTCAAAAAGGTGATGAATTTTCATGTGAAACCTGTCTGCTGCATTTGAGAACATTCATTGTGATATCTTTTTGCTAGCAATTAAAAGGCACCAGTAAATGCATCTTAAGAAAAAAGACACCAAAATTCTTAGAATTCATCGCCAATGTTGAGAGATAATTGAGATGCTGCGCAGTTATTTCGGATGGGAAATCACCAGACACCCTTCACAGTAAAACGCTCTCGTCATCAAGGCACGGATTCCATGGACATGTTTTTGTGGTCTGCTACGTGAACGCCGTTATCAGAATTCTGCTCTCTAACATGAGATGTTTCTGTTTGACCGCCCCCAGGGAGACCTGGTGGGAGACCTCTCAGAACGCCATTGACGATTAAAAGAGTTGCGAAAGGAGTAATCCTGAGAGCAGACGAATGGTTTACTTATGGGTTATTGGTACTTATGTTATGCGTATAGGGTGGGTGTGATGGAGGTTTGGGAGTGGGATGGGGTGAATATTGAGGAGCGGCCCTGTTGAAGATGTGTTTATGAAATGGATTTGTGTGTGGTAATTTAGGAAGTCTGTCTTATAGATATAAGGTTGTGTTGGGATGTTATGGGTGTGAGTCGGAATCACGGGATGGAATGTGAGTAATTATGATAGAAATCGATCTATACTAAATGTATTATAGTATACTTATTTTATTATGGTCACATTCTTCTGTAGTTTGTAGCTTTACTGCTGCGTGTGCGTGTGTTAGGTTGGATGGTTGTGTGTTTGTCTACCAGATACTATTTCATTCATACAATGCAATATCATGCAACACACATTTCATTACATTTTTGTATTTCATTCTAACTAACACAAAGCTTATAAGCCGTTAATCATTTAACCACATTATAATTACCATTTCAGAAAGCATTTGTTATGTGATACAAAATATGATCTCACACTCAGTAATATATCATATGTATGTGTGTCCAAGCAATATTACTACAACTACAAACTAATTGTTTCTACATTACTCTCATATATCTTTACAGGCATGAAACTATTCCTAATTAAGAATAATCTATGTCTTTTCAACTATTTTCAATGTACCCTATACTGGCTTAATACTTCAAACCTCTAATAATCCACTTATTCTTTACTGTGCAGTATACACCAACTAACTACCTAAAATTTGAGTTTGATAAACCTTACTAACCCTCTAACAACATCAATTACACAATCACATCATGTGTTTCTTATCAACAATTCAACTACCCAACCAACATTTCACAGCTTTAATCATCATCACTTCATCTCACTTCTAAAATAACTTAACTATAGTCACTACACCATATATCAACAAGATCACACAATGTCAGGCCCTGACAGCATTAATAACCGACACTCATTTAATCATACTCTTCAAGGATTCATTGTACACGATACAATCATAATCTACAACAAGATTGTATGTTCCAATCCCATATTCAGTTAAACAACATTAAACACAAACCAACCATCGTATTCCTGAAATTCTCACATTACCAAACAAAAATCTAACTTTGCCTAAAGGATTTAAGTTCATTACAATTTTTCAGGACTTCAACCAACATGTCAACACACATACACTACTTTACAAACATTCCAAAACCATTTCTTTAGATATCGCGCTATCACATTCACATATTTATTCATCCATAACACAATAAAAGTGAGTCATAGGAATTGTTCACATAATTCAACCATAATTCTTACCCATGTAAACGCAATCCACACGCCCACAATGATACTCCTCCAAACATACCCATACCCTACACATCAGTTATCTACACAAATTTCCACTTCCATTACACCAACATTTCACCATTCGCACAATAACACCTGTACTTATTCTGCAATAAATTGCATGCACATGCTACTTTTATATTACGTACATCTCATATTGTCCAATATTATTCACTTTTATCAGCCGAACAACCTGCCTTTCACCTATATTTTACAGTTCATCCCCATACTATCATTCAATATTATGATCTTCATTCTTACAACAGCTACTCAATTAATAATAAGGTACATCGCTCATTCAGTTATCCATTTTACCTCCATGTTTAAAACATAGCAATTGTCACTATCTGTAATTCTTTCAACTGTGCCCAATTTACTTTCCATCAGTTATTTAACATATTCCAGAACAGCAATATTAAATTGTTTTACAGTACACTTTAGTTACGCTTTATTAATACTTTCAACAACTTCAACATCATCAATCTCATAGGGTAATTGGCGTTTCCATCAAGTTTGGTTTCAGACTCAAACAATTTTTCTAGTTTCCTTACAGAATGTTTCCATTAGAATTTTAAGAGTTACACTTACATATTCTGCACTTCATTTTGCATTTCACATTTTTGTTAACAACTTAATTAATCAAGAAACTCCCATTTGAGCAGTTAATTCACCACCTTTCACCCAAAACATCGAGATTTTCAACAGACAATTTGTTACAATCACAAATTGAATTTCCATATTCTTTAAAAAAATTACAAATCATTTCATGTTTCACATTATAGAAAATGATAGATTCCATTTTTTAACTTTTTCTCAAGTATTCAAAAACACTCAATCAAAATTATAATTCTGGGCCCCCCACGTTTTCAAATTTGTGTAAAATCCGTAGAAATAAATCGATCGTCACAAAACTTTATGTACGCATTGGTGAGGATATTTTCTATCCACATGCAAAAATTTAGGCAAATGGTACATGTAGTTTTTGAATTAGGGGCAATCATTTGAAGTGCATTGATGCCGGCAGCTTGAAGAGGGATAGCGAACAATGCACACACGAGTAACAATAACGCGTCGAACAGACGAAGGTATTGGTATCGCTCCACTTTACGTTATCGTCTCTAATGCAAAAATCACTTGTCCAATCTGCATGAATTTTTGTATGTGGGTAGAAAATATGCTTAAGTACGTGTACTTGAAGTTTGGTGACGATTGATTCAGTTTTGCAGATTTTAGACAAATTTGAAAACCTAGGGGGGGGTAGATAACCCATAAGTACCGATATTTTTACAGTAATTACCAAAAATAACGGAAATAAAGCTAAAATCACCCGAAGCTTTCTATTTGGTGGCCAAGCACTTGCGCGAAACATTGGTTTTTGAAAATTGAAACCAGGTTCAGAAAAAGTGAATAAATAGATTTGTTGAATTTTTCCTTCACGGAAACGAAATATGTCGTGCCATAGGTGAAATTAAACGATTTTTGAGCAATTATTACTACTCTCCATTCAACTCCTCTGAAATGCAACAATCGATATCTATTGGCATCAAATTCTGGAAATGAAAACGCTTACGGGGGAAGTTTACTCAAACCTTCGAAAAGTAGTCATTGTTGCATTGACATCGGTCCAACATATCGAAAGCTGTCTGGTCAATCATGAATGCAACGTCGACATCGGTGAGATCCAGTTTGTCAGTAGAAGCTTTATCTTCTACTAAAGAGTATTGAACCGTGAAAGTCTTATCGAGCAATTCAGTACGAGTATGTAGGCTAACCGTTCAATTTACGAAAATTCAAATTGCAAAGTGCTTACATAGATGAATAATGCGTGGAGAAGCGGTAGAAGGAAACAATCTGAGAGAGCGAGAATTCTCCAGAGTAAAATGAGATCAGCACGAAACGGGTGATTGAAGTAAACGATTGAAGCGGTTACGGCGGCTGAGAATTTTGAGAACGAACATCAGTGGAAAAAGAAGTGAACGGTCGACCTCCACCGAACTCAGACCAGGTGTTACAACAGCGTCTAAAGATTCCACCTTCTGTAGTGTAAACAACAGGAAAGTCCGGAATTGCTAAAATAGAATAATAATTTTATATTTTAAATACATATATATAATTTTATAATATTTATAATTTATAATACTAAATAAGAATAGCTAAAATTTCTAAGAGAGTGAAGACGGCATCTGTCCTAGACTATTTCAAGGGCCTCTAATTTGTTTTTTTAGACAGAGAGAGGAATAATAAAGATGTTGCTAATCATGGATGAAAATCAAGCTTTCTATCGCTTTCAGCCAGTAATCAAGAAGCACGATATTGATACCTTCTATCAATCTAGTTTTGATGCAACAATTGACCAATTAGCGGATATTTTACTAAAACATTACTTTTCTGTATCCGAATAAACGTGATCAGATCACTTATGAAAACTGCATACAGAGCCCTTTTATGATTGATTAGCTTGTTACATGTGGGGACGCAAAATCTGCGAGCAAATAGTCACGCTCCTTATTGGCTGTAGATGGAACCTATTTTTTATGTTTTGCTAATCCGTTTTTTATGTTTTGTTTATTTTATCATTCTTAGATTGTAATTAGATATATTTGAATCTGCATTTTTCATTCCACATCTGTCAACATGTACTGTTACATTGAATGGAAAATACGACAGCAAGATTGGTTTAATACTCGCATATTACGTACACACTTGAATAGATTTAACTTTATTGTAGTGCTCCACATCTGTTACAACGAAGCTTATGTATTCGAGCAGACCTGCTGGAATGAAAAGCTCCGTGGATCTCTCAGTCGTAGAACTGGGGTATGCTGTCGCATACACGATCAGAGCTTAGAAAATTTATACCACTAGTCCTAATCATCACTGAAAATGTCTACATTATTAGCGGCCTGTGTGCGCACATTAAGCTCAACCTTTTAAGTGCCAAACATGCCTAGCTGCAGTGTGCATTCGTAGAGGTATGTAGCTGTAGGTCTCAGCAAATCCGCAGAACAACATGTTTATAGAAAACATAATTTGGTGCATGGCTGAATCATGTGAATCTATTTACTTTGTAGGACATTTGAAGGTAAAATTCCAGGGTTAGGTCACATTTTCCGACTTTCTAACATTCATAAGTTTCATTGAATAGAGATTTCTTTGATGAGAGAAGCCATTAGACTGGGAAGCTCACGACAGTTTCTCTGACAATTCAAGCGAAAGTCACATGCCTATCTCTTTCAAAGAGCTGTCGCGCAAGATGGTTGGAGTAAAGAAATCATCACATGTGACACTGCTCCTGTTTTCCTGAGAAAAACAGTAAGAGAAAGCACGTGTTCACCGAGAGGTGCTTCACAGGTTTCCTCCCATCTACAATAAAACTGCAAATTGCAGCAGCAGTAATTTTCAGAGTCACACGCAAGGCAAAACTTTAGTCCACATTGGTGTGCTTTGATGGCATAAACTGCGTATAGCGGCACCGTCCACGGTAGGGATATGGCTGTTCATCCACAGAGGCGCCTGGTACGACATAAATTTTGCAACAACTGAAAATCTATAAAACATGATGATATTCAACTAATACACGTGTCATCCAGGATGCCATGATCTCGTTAACCGCCACTGTACTGTATCGCAACTTGGAGTATCTAGACGAAATGTTCTATTCAGTTTAAAACGTGTCACACAGGGCTAGGACCGGTTAATTTTTTTGTAACCGGTTAACCGATTATATTTTTAACCGGTTAAAATCGGTTAATCGGTTAAAATCGGTTAGAGGAGGATTCCCGGTATTTATTTAGTTGTCAAGGTATATCAAAAACTACGGACCTTGCCACTTTGGGTTTTGACCTAATTCTTCCATTTGCAGTGCTGTGATTTCATTGCATGAATACAGAACTTCACGTTTAGATGATAGTTCAATTGATAATGTTGTGGTTGCTGCCTACGACTATTCAAAAGTCTTCGATACTCTGAAGTTTAACCATATCATTAACAGTCTGGCTGATTTGGATAATCCACTGGATACGTCAACTGGATCATCGATTACTTCAGGGATCGCTTGCAATTCATTGTATGAACGATGATTGTAGCTGTAAAGGACGGTTGTCATTCCTTCCAAAAAACGCCTATTATTATTTCATTTTTATTACTCGCTATGTTTCAATCGTTAGCGTACTAGTTTTGGTTTCTACTATTTCTACTAGTATAATAGTCAGTGCTTCTGTATGAATCCTGCTTAGTAAACCTATCTATCCTATTGTCCACTTGATAAGTAAGCTTACATCTCCAAATTTACAAATGTTATTTCCAAAGTGGTTGTTTCAATAGAAACCGATTTTGCAAGTGACACCTACGGCTACATGTAGGCCCTATATTCTTTGCCAACTCAATTCAAAGTGAGTTAGTTTTTATTGGCATATATAGCCTATGCGATGTCATCTGTGTGTTATTATTGCTAACTTATCCTATTCACCACTTTTTAGGTCAAAAAACTACAAATGGTGTAAGACTTTCCGCAGTTAAATAGGTCACTCTATGCATAGGCCCACTATAAGTATTAAATGGACTGATGTTACTTAGATTACATCAAATTGAAAATATAAATGTCAACATAATCTTATTGTACATCAACCTAATAAAATTGTTGAAATATACTGACCATGTGTACGTAGCAGCACGACTAAAGGATTGCGAATTGTAATGAATGAGTTTGAATGGATTGTGGATGAGGATGAATGAGCAACCACTACTCCATGAAACCAGTGTAAAATCTTTAGTTCAATCGGATTTCATCATACACGTAGTGTAGTACACGTTAAATCTAATGAAACGTCGTAACCGATTTTAACCGGTTAAGAGAAAGTGTAACCGATTAAGAGAGAGTGTAACCGGTTAACCGGTTAACCGGTTAACCGATCCTAGCCCTGGTGTCACATTCAATTTAAAAATGTTCTATTCAGTTTAAAACCTGTCCCATTCTATTTAAAAATGTTCTATTCAGTTTAAAGCACTGTTCCATTCTATTTAAAAATGTTCTATTCAGTTTAACGCCTGTTCCATTCTATTTAAAAATGTTCTATTCAGTTTAAAACCTGTTCCATTCAATTTAAAAATGTTCTATTCAGTTTAAAGCCTGTCCCATTTAATTCAAAAATGTCCTATTCAGTTTAAAACCTGTTCCATTCAATTTAAAAACGTTCTATTCAGTTTAAAACCTGTCCCATTCTATTTAAAAATGTTCTATTCAGTTTAAAACCTGTCCCATTCTATTTAAAAATGTTCTATTCAGTTTAACGCCTGTTCCATTCTATTTAAAAATGTTCTATTCAATTTAAAACCTGTCCCATTCTATTTAAAAATGTTCTATTCAGTTTAACGCCTGTTCCATTCTATTTAAAAATGTTCTATTCAGTTTAAAACCTGTTCCATTCTATTTAAAAATGTTCTATTCAATTTAAAACCTGTCCCATTCTATTTAAAAATGTTCTATTCAGTTTAACGCCTGTTCCATTCTATTTAAAAATGTTCTATTCAGTTTAAAACCTGTTCCATTCTATTTAAAAATGCTCTATTCAGTTTAAAACCTGTCCCATTCTATTTAAAAATGTTCTATTCAGTTTAAAACCTGTCCCATTCTATTTAAAAATGTTCTATTCAGTTTAAAACCTGTCCCATTCTATTTAAAAATGTTCTATTCAGTTTAAAGCACTGTTCCATTCTATTTAAAAATGTTCTATTCAGTTTAACGCCTGTTCCATTCTATTTAAAAATGTTCTATTCAGTTTAAAACCTGTTCCATTCAATTTAAAAATGTTCTATTCAGTTTAAAGCCTGTCCCATTTAATTCAAAAATGTCCTATTCAGTTTAAAACCTGTTCCATTCAATTTAAAAACGTTCTATTCAGTTTAAAACCTGTCCCATTCTATTTAAAATGTTCTATTCAGTTTAAAACCTGTCCCATTCTATTTAAAAATGTTCTATTCAGTTTAACGCTGTTCCATTCTATTTAAAAATGTTCTATTCAATTAAAAACCTGTCCCATTCTATTTAAAAATGTTCTATTCAGTTTAACGCCTGTTCCATTCTATTTAAAAATGTTCTATTCAGTTTAAAACCTGTTCCATTCTATTTAAAAATGTTCTATTCAATTTAAAACCTGTCCCATTCTATTTAAAAATGTTCTATTCAGTTTAACGCCTGTTCCATTCTATTTAAAAATGTTCTATTCAGTTTAAAACCTGTTCCATTCTATTTAAAAATGCTCTATTCAGTTTAAAACCTGTCCCATTCTATTTAAAAATGTTCTATTCAGTTTAAAACCTGTCCCATTCTATTTAAAAATGTTCTATTCAGTTTAAAACCTGTCCCATTCTATTTAAAAATGTTCTATTCAGTTTAAAGCACTGTTCCATTCAATTTAAAAATGTTCTATTCAGTTTAAAGCCTGTCCCATTCAATTCAAAAATGTCCTATTCAGTTTAAAACCTGTTCCATTCTCTTTAAAAATGTTCTATTCAGTTTAAAACCTATTCCATTCTCTTTAAAAATGTTCTATTCAGTTTAAAACCTGTTCCATTCAATTTAAAAATGTTCTATTCAGTTTAAAGCCTGTTCCATTCAATTTAAAAATGTTCAATTCAGTTTAAAACCTGTCCCATTCAATTTAAAACCTGTTCCATTCAATTTAAAGCATTCAGTTAAGAACGAGCTCAATTCTACTACCAAAACAACATGACAGTCACCAATGTAACTAAATACCATATTGCTAATCGAGTATTCGTTGCTTAGCGATGCCATCAGTTTTCTTATAGCTTCTTAAACTACCTGGTTTAACACCATGATTTTCCATCATTTCACTCATGTCAGTGTCTGTGTCAGATGCATCGGAGCTTATTGACGTTGACATTGCATGGGAAGTCATGACATTGCATGGGAAGCATGCGAAGTCTTCGTATACTTCGAGAAACTTTATTAAATGGAATAGACTAACTTACTCAGCACTTGATATTATCAGCTGACTACTCATACCAAACACACGGAGCGAGCGGGCATCTTCGCATAAAAACGTGTGGATCGCGCACTCAAAAAGTGTGTGCGTGTATGATGCATGGGATGATGGCGCGCTAAACCGATCTGAAGATTCTTACTTTTGCTATTGTTCGATTTCTAAGAATGAATCATTTCATCTGATAATGTGATGATGTAGTTATCGAATGTGGCTGTCAACGCTCCAGTCCGACAAGACTTACAATACGGTGTTACATTGGTGAATTGATGAACACTTTTAAAATAAAATGTTACATTGTTTTTTATGATCCTCTTATTAGGAGGTATTATCATCCATGTCATTTTATTCATCAGATTCCACGTTGTACATAAGTATATCATGAAATATTATGATATCATTCATTTTTTCTATGTCATTTTGTTTTTGTAGCAGAATTGAGCTCGTTCTTAACTGAATGTTTTAAATTGAATGCAACAGGTTTTAAATAGAATGGGACAGGCTTTAAATTGAATAGAACATTTTCAAATAGAATGGAACAGGCTTTAAATTGAAAAGAACATTTTTAAATTGAATGGAACAGGTTTTAAACTGAATAGAACATTTTTAAATTGAATGGAGCAGGTTTTAAATAGAATGGGACAAGTTTTAAATTGAAAAGAACATTTTTAAAGAGAATGGAACAGGTTTTAAACTGAATAGAACATTTTTAAATTGAATGGGACAGGTTTTAAACTGAATAGAACATTTTTAAATAGAATGGGACAGGTTTTAAACTGAATAGAACATTTTTAAATTGAATGAGACAGGTTTTTAATTGAAAAGAACATTTTTAAATTGAATGGAACAGGTTTTAAACTGAATAGAACATTTTTAAATAGAACGGGACAGGTTTTAAACTGAAAAGAACATTTTTAAATTGAATGGAACAGGTTTTAAACTGAATAGAACATTTTTAAATTGAATGGAGCAGTTTTTAAATAGAATGGGACAGGTTTTAAACTGAATAGAAAATTTTTAAATTGAATGGAACAGGTCTTAAATAGAACGGAAAAACTTTTAATTAGAATGGAAAAAGGTGTAGTTACCGACTGAGTGTTTAAAAATTTCCACAAGTTGCTCTTTGTTTTCTACCTACAACATCTTGATCGTCACAAGCTTTCAGTGTGTTTCATGCGCAGTGACGACTCGTCGCGCAGGATTTCCAATCTTATGTAGAGTTAATTACACCATGCAACAAAAAAAAATTTTTCCTCTGTTCCTGAAATTTAAGTCTTATTTTCTTGTTATATGGCTTCTGACAAATAGGAAATTAAGTTTAATTTCCATATCAAAATGCTTTTGAACAAATGCAATTGAAATTTGCATTTTCTATGTTTTTATTAGAAATGAATATAATATATCAAATCTGAATTCTGATTGTACTCCATGGATGGATTTGTATTTTGTTTAAACGTGCTAAATAATTTTAATTATATTTTTCAATGATGTTCGCACGTTGTTTCAATTTCAATATCAATGCAAGATTTATTAACATTGTTGAGGTAAGTGTTCATTCATCATTAAGTTTACTACATTCATACGTTTAACTTGAATTAGATGAAAATCGTAGGCGACTACAATATAGGCTACTAACATATTTTAAAGGCTAATTTGAACGTTAAAAATGATTCCTGAAATGGTGTTTGGTACCGATATTTTGTGAAACTGTCACCATACTCGCAGTTAACAGCTCATGGTAAATGTATTGTCATAAAAATGGACCAAATAGCAAAAAGGGTTCTCTAGTAGGACAAAGAATGCTGCTCTATAAGTTTGTTCTTAGGATAACTCTAGCAAAGTTACTGCAAAAATTGTGCGTCAGGGGTGATTCGAACAAATTTCGAATCATTTCGAAGGGGTGATGGGGAATAAATTTCAAATATTTCTAAAACCAGGTGTGCTAAGGCCCATTTACGAGTACATGGTCTATACATAGTTTACCATAATCCTGTTTGTATAGTTTTTAACACACTTTTATTCTTTTTTCAGGATTCTGGTATTAACTCATGGCTTCAAGAGGATGTCGCTATTCGGCAGATGCCTTCTGTTACGTTTGTGGAGAGTTCATCAAGGTTAGAGCCAAGAAATATGCTGTATCATCATCCAAGAAGATGGCAAAGGCTTATTTCCTATATTTTGGAATGCCTGTTGGCGATCAAGACAAGAATTGGGCTCCCCATTTCTCCTGTGAACTTTGCACTAAATCTTTGGAAAGATGGCTAAGGGGAAAACAGAAGAAAATGCGTTTTGCCGTTCCTCGAATTTGGAGGGAGCCCACTGATCACCTCAACGACTGTTACTTATGTATAGTGGATGCTTCGGGATGAAAACGAGGCAAAAAGAGTGCACAATCGCTTATATACCCTGACATTCCGTCTTCAATAGCCCCTGTACCACACAATGACGAACTTCCTATTCCACCACCGCCTCCTCTCTTTGATGAATCTGACTCCCAGGTATGAACAACTGATCGAAGATCCGTCAGCAGATGATGACTATTGCGATGAAAATGAAAACAAGCCCTATTTGCCAAATCAAAACGATATCAATGACCTTATTCGAGATCTCAGTTTAACAAAGGAAAATGGTGAGATTCTGACATCTCGTCTAAAACAGTGGAATTTGCTTTCAAGAGAGGTGAAAGTAACCCTGCAGCGAAAGCGACAGCTGTCGTTTTCAGTGTATTTTACATTGAGGGATGGTGTTTGTTATTGTCACGACATTCCCGCTTTATTTGAAGCTATCGGCATTCCATGTACCATTGCAGATTGGCGCTTGTTCATAGATAGCTCTCAGAGGAGTCTTAAAGTTGTTCTATTGCATAATGAAAACGTCCATCCGTCCATTCCGATCGTACACTCAGTCATATTGAAAGAACGATACGAAAACGTGAAGAAAATCCTTGATCTTATCAAATACAAGGACTACAAATGGGAAGTCATTGGCGACTTTAAGATGGTGGCTTTTTTTATGGGACTTCAGGGTGGCTGGACGAAGTACCCGTGTTACTTGTGTTTGTGGGATAGCCGAGCGTCACGTGTTCACCTACCAGCAATTCCAATGGCCACAGAGAGAGGAATATCTTGTCGGTAGGAACAACGTCCTTCATGAGCCACTGGTTGATCCAGATAAAGTTCTCATGCCCCCACTCCACATCAAACTTGGTTTGATCAAGCAGTTTGTAAAAGGCCATTGATGTTCAGTCGCAAGCTTACCAGTTTCTGGAAGGTTTCTTTCCTGAGCTGTCTTCTGCCAAAATCAAAGCAGGAATTTTTGTTGGCCCTCAAACAAAAAACCTTATGGCTTGACAGGAATTCGCTAATCTACTGACTTCAGTTGAAAAAGCTGCCTGGGATAGCTTCAAATCTGTAGTTAACAACTTCCTCGGCAACAACAAATCGGATGACTATGTCGAGCTCATTGAAGAGCTAATCGCCAATTATGCTGCCATGGGTTGTAAAATGTCCCTCAAGTTACACATGCTGGCATCCCATTTGAACAAATTCAAATCAAATTTGGGAGCTCTTTCGGAAGAACAAGGAGAAAGATTCCTTATAGTCAGGAGATGACGCAAGTCAGACAAAATGACGCCAAGTTGGACATTTTGACACAGTTAGACTTTTTGACGTAAATGGACTTTGTTCCGCACGCTCGCATCTCACCAAATTTGGTGTACAGGTGAGTTTTGCTAAGATGTATTCAATACATGCATTCAATACTTTCCGCCGGTTTCGGTTTCGGAGACTCCAGATTTTCATTCTTACTGACGCAAGTCATACTTTTTGACTCACGACGGTATTCTGACACGCCGGACTATTTGACTCAAGTCAGACTTTTTGACGCATATCGAATATTTGACTCGCGATAATTGCTTTGTAAGTTGGAGGGGAGAGAACCATGAAATCATAATAGCGATCAACCATCACAGTAAGTAAGTTACAAAATGTCTCTACCTCTTCATATAGCCTAGGCTTACATGCAATACTGCCTGGTAGAATCAGAGGGACTGGTTGACGAGGTCCCCTTAGAATTTATTATTCAAGATAGTCAATAAATAGGCTACCATAATCTAATTGAAGTGGGGAAATTTCAAGGTGCCGAATTCCATGACTATAGTGGGGTGACCGCCTGGCTTGCATAAATGCATCTTATTAAATCGAGAAATTTATTCTTTCCAATTTATGTTAGACACTGATGATAAAGCACTAAAGATACAGATTTGGCAGATAACTCTATTATTTGGCAAATAATAATTTGATTACAAATCCAAAAGCAGACACCAGGAGTATAATATTGAATAGACTATCGCAAAATTTATTTATGGGTAGGCCTAGTTAATATTGTGTGAACAGTGAACACACTGATTTTACCGGAATGTCAATTTTAGTAGCGTCTCTTTTTTAAAATCGATTGGTATGTCATCAATCAGGCTTCTCTTTAATTAAAGCCATAATTAAGTCTGATAAAAATGACAAAGGTTGCTCTTACACAGGTCCATAAATTATCTTTCTACAACACTCGTGCTATTTCCCATTGTTGCATGCACCGGGTATGCTGTAATGTCGTGCATTTGTTGTGCTACGGCTATAAGCATAGTATTTATACGTGTATGTTTTAATGCCTGAATGTTCCATTGACAGTTCATTCTTTCTGTAACTTATCTAAGATTACAATTATGCAAATTCCCGTATAGAGATGTGCAGCAGGTATCAGAGATTGACAAGGAATATAAATGATAGCGAATATTGAGTGATTAAGGCTCATTATTGCGATTCGTTGATTGCGATATCATAAAGATCAATTTATTGATTAGAAAGGCTGCGCAATTTTGATTGTAGCGACACAGGCCTAATTTTGTTACACAAAACGCATAGCTGCAGTAAACTCATCAGATTGACAAGTCCCTTAGGGCTATGACTGAGACTGTACATGTAATAACAGCTACTCTAAATTAAAAGAATGAGAAAAAAAACGATTACACAGTTCAGCATTCCTGATTGATTTACTCGACGGCGTTCGTCTTAGAATGATGAGAAGATATCGCTGACTTAGCAAGAAATAATTTCTTACAATTGTTTGCTTGCTAGTGTTTCACATAATTGCAGCGAGTTAATTGATCACCTTATTATTAAAGTGCATTTAATTTTGTCAACTTCTGCTCGAGTTTGGGTGATATAAAAATTTTTTGGTAATACATTTTATGCTTATCATTTTATGGTAACTTCATAGCCTTTGTCTTGACATTTAAGATACATTACATGCATATACACGATGAAAATGACTTACACGTAGGCTACATTTACACATTATTCATGGCCTATACGTTTCTTCACATGCGCCGCATTTATGAACGTCTTTACATACAATAATAATTTGAATTTTGATAATAAGCTCGTGTTGAGCAACAAAATTTGGGTCGACGGATCTGGTACTCAATTGAGTTCGATTTCATCTAGGATTTTTGAATCGGTTTAATGCAATGAAAGTGACGAAGTCTGCTCAACTGCTCAGGAGTGCTGGTAGGTCTACACATACGCTAAATACCACGCACGGGGAACATAATTTATAAAATTGTCGCTTTATCTCCTCCCATCTCATGCCTCCCTAAAGCTCGTGAAAGTGAATAAATCATCAGACTTAAAATACTGTGTAAGTTCTGTAATACTTCACAAAGTAAAAAACTTTGCATGTAGTCCCTACATGAATGAACCTAAAATTTGAAAGCACAAATTCACCTGCTTGCTTAAGATTAGCAAAGATCAAATGCAAAAACTTATTCAAATTGAGAGTTGGGATTTCAATCCCGGGGGTGGGTGCCCAATAAGCATGTGGCTGCATGTCGCTCATATAATGTGCGAACAAGTTGTCACTGAAATTGTCTCATATACTTGTAATGGCCTATTATTGAATACGGATAGCAGTTCTACAAAATAATCGTTTTTTTATTGTGGATGTCTATGCTGCAGGGAAGATGACAATTCATATTTCTCCGACAACAAAAAATATGTAAAAAATAGTGGTATCGTACATATATTTGTGAATTTTAAGTAGCATCTTCTATTATGTAGGCATAATATATCCAACAAGAAACAAGCATCAAATATGTTGCAACTCATATCAGACCTACCTATACTAATTCACAATTAGAAAGTAACATTCATCCTCTAAGACATTATGAATTGACCTGTTTCGTAATCTCGAGATTGTAATTTTTTAGGGTCCCGAAATCCCAGGATTGGGTTTCCAAAATCTGTATGTTAATTCCTATCCCGGGATCTGGAAAAGTACCCATGACTGCAGTCCCTACTCAATACTTAATCCCAACCGGGACTCGTTCAATCCTGGGATTCCGCATTGATCCGGGACTTAAACTTTCCATGACTTTGGAATTCCTAATTTGTGGTCATAGGCCTAAACACATGCACATTTTACATTCTCAACAGCAAGAATGATAGAGCTATTCAATAAGAGATAGTATTTCTATGCTTCTTTAAGCTGAGTGGATGGATGGTAACAACTGTGATAACGGATTGGAGATAAACCTTAAGTTCGGGATTCATAAGCGACCGATTAGTCAGCTCATCATTTGTTAGTCAATTATCTTCTTCTGTCACACGCCGTGTAATTGTCGACTTAGATCAGATGCTGTTTGAAAATCGCTCACCTTTCCTTACTGTGTAGTCTATGCATCATTACAACTCACTGCAGCGTCATCGTCGATTTTAGGCTTATAAGAGTACTATATGAAGTAAAACTCAATTACCTAATTTGCTTGCACGCTTAATCATTCGGCAATTTCAAACGTATTTTGAAAGTTCATGTAAGTACAATTTAGGGAATCCAAGTTCCAAGCTATTTCTTATTAATAAGATAGGTTTAGAATTTGTCATAATTGTAATCACTAAGTTGCAATGGTGTGTGACGATTTGAGTCGTCAAGCACACATTTACAAGTCTAGCTAAATTTTGATCAGATTTTTTTCAACCTCAAGAATTTTTAAGCTACTAATAAGCGCATTTATACCACAAAAAACTGGTATATCAAAATGACAAGAGAATTTTGCATGAGGCATGACAGGCATGAGGCATAAGGACAATGTGATGCAATCCCCAGGATTTTCAAAATCCTGGGTTTCCGACATATCTCTAGACAGATAAGGTTTCTAAATTGATCAACATTGTGCCAAAAAGGAAAGAGAAGATATGTTTCACAACTGCGTAATTCTAATTTGAAATGATATACCGGTAGGCCTATACAAATAATGAGTCAAAGAATGCTTCATTCCCATTATGAGACTTCATTTTTCAGCATATTGCTTTATTTCCGACCAAAATTATTTGATTCATAACAGAAATAGTACAATGCTTGAAATATATAGTGAAATCCAGAAAAAAGTGAACTTTTTGCAATTTTTTGTCCCTCCCTGGATTCCGCAAAATTATTGATCAAACAGTCAACTATAATACATCATTTTGTAGGGTTTCGTTTGCTCTATCCGCGGCCCATACATCATTTTTTATATATTTGACTGTCTACTATATTTTTCGTTCGCTTGAGTTCTGGAAACACCCGATTTTCGCATGTCCCCGGAAATTTATCTACTTTTTAGAAGCCTGTGAAACATATTCAGCAGGCAGCAGACCAAAGTTCTTTTATACTGTACATAATGTCATTCAACCACGTTATCTGTGAGATAGCGTAGTTGTCTTGAAATTCATTATTTGGAGTTTTAGAGACTAAAAACCGATGTCCCCATAATTTTGTGCCATCTCTTCGACGTCAAAAGCGACTTCTCTTTTGACCCGCTAGCCTTGCCAGTTCTAGAGGACATCAAGTGCAGGTTCAGTAATCATAGAAGTGTTGCATTTTATCATTACTTATCACTTTAAACTAAAAAATTGAGGATGTCTTCAGTGTAAGATATATCGTCATCTCGACTCGAAGATATGACGCGTCATCTCTTCAACACGTCATATTCAATTTTCTTTTCTAGCTTTGCCAACTCTGAGTGAATTGTGGTTTGACATACATGTATGAAAATGTTGAAATAGGATGATATCACAATGTTTTGAGGCCTATCTTCATTAAAAATCGAACATTTTTTTCTGGGGATAAAAAAATCACGAAATTTTCTGGATTTCACCATATCTGGGACTGTGAAATTAGAGTTGTCGTGAATCACATATGTACATCATTTACCTACGACAACTTGAGACAAATGTGGATCTAGGATAACTGAACTTTATTTTCCTCACCGGTGTCATATTTTCTAAGAGAGAATATAGCACTGCTTTCTAATGGTAAACATGCTCTAAATCAGATAGAGTACTTTATCATCATACTATAAGACAATAAAGCACTCAGACTTTCGGTCTTCGTACTTTATTGAAAGATGCATCATTTTGAGCAATGATTTGTCTCATATCATTGTTATAATAATGGATATGGCTTTCGGTTTGAATTTTAGCCTGAATGAAAGTATAGTCTATGCATGCACTTTTTCATGTACTGCGGTATCATCAGCCCGTCTCTATTTCTTCTTTCATCTCTTAAAAAGGATTCGTTATTTACACCAAAGTATAATTTGGTAGGAGAATTTTTCCCATTGCTTCATTTTATCAAAATTCATCTAGAAGGATAAAATCGACACTGCAGCGACTGGCTCATCAATTTCTCTGAGCATCAAAGTCGAAAGTCCTGATTTAGACTGTGCTTGAGGGCATATCGGTGAGGGCATCTGAAGAATCCTTCTTTGGGATAATGTGGTGCATCAAGTAGATTTGTATTTACATGTGTGTTAGCTGGAAATTACGATTTTGGACAGTACTATAGTACCTGCAGTATTTTAGTTGAATGTAGTTGGTAGACTACATGTATAGGCCTACTTGCTTTTCATCTTATTCCATTTGTTTCCAGTCTTCATGGATTATATTAGGCTTACATCCCTCGCTATAGCTTTGCAAATGATTCCAAATTAATGTCTCCCATTTTTGTTTGATCTCGCTCGTGCAGATTTCGAGAGATTTTTGAAAACCTAAAAACCTAGAAAAATTTGTATTTTGACCGGGGAGGCCTGAACTAATAGCAACATTTTGATAACGTTGGAGAACTAATAATACTATTGTCATTGTTCTGTAATACTGTAATACTAATATAGAACTACTATAATAAAGCACTTTAAATAAATACTATATTATAATACTAATTATTGTTTTTGGAATTCACACTATTTGATGAATACGATTGTCGCAAACAGACGATTCTTCATGATGAACCAAAAGTACGTTGAGGTATCTTCTTAAAGAATTTATTGGCTATAAAATTGTAATAAAAACTATGTAGGCTTACAGGACCGACGTTTCGCGTATTCACGCTTCTTAAGGGGCAAAAAAACTAAAAACAATCAACAGAAAGTAGAGCGTCAGGAGGGACAAGCATAGTTATTTACCCAGTGGGTTAAAGAATTCTACCCTTACAATAATTGGTCAAAATCTTTTGCAGAAGTTGCCAGAAACATAACGTTATAAGGATTTTTTGTTTTGCTTCATCTTCGAATTGACAATTTTATTATAGAAGAGTAGAAGTGCATACCTCACGACAATTATCTGAAGAAGGTTTACTTTAAAAAAACTCGGAAACATTTCACTCATTGAACCCTATTATGTGAGCCTAAACATTCTTTTTGCCATTCCATTATGGCCGGGTGATGTGTCATCGATTTCAGTGTTACTTCCTTTCGAGTGACACGGAGCGGTCGAATACATGAATAGGCCTACTCCATTTCTGTGGCCTGATCGCACGAGTTCAAAGATCACTAGTTGCACAGAAATAGTCAAACATGACAGAACGAGATTCTGCTAGGAGCGATGCCGAAAATGAGACTTTAACAGAATGAAATAAGCCTACCACAAAGCTGCGCATCTGCCGAGTTCTATCCAGTTCCTTATCTTGTCAGACACGATAAAAGAAAAACACATTCCAATGCAATAGGACGAAGATTTTTTATATGCTGTCTCTTCAGATAATTTTCTATGCATGCAAATCTATCTGTGAGGCTATTCACATTCAGATTTGGCGAGCCTCCTAATGTTAAAAAATACAAGTATTTACAGTCATTTTTCAGGTATACCTCAAATTCGGTAAATTTTAATCCTTATGGATGCGTTGCTGTATCCACTGGATTAAAATCTACGTTGCTTGAGGCTTGTCGGCATCTCTGTTATTTTTGTTTGCTTTTTCTGTTATTGCATAAATTGCATGAATATTTTTAGTTGTGTGTACGTGTAAGTAGGTAGGATGAGAGTCGTTATTCGGCTTTCAGCCAAAAAATTGTGCCAGAAGCCAGTGGATCCCCGGATTGTATAGTTTACAATTATCTGTCCGATCTGAGGATTAGTTGGTTTTTGGATTGTTCATCATTGGCGGATAGCTTCACGCATCGATGTATAAGCAACGAATATCGAAATCAAATACTAGATGACAGTGTAGGGATACCAAACTGACATCGAAGTTGCGATTGTTACATATCCATTGTTAACTATGGGATGCCAGGCGGACAACCAGAATGCACAGCCGATAGCACGGATATCCGTCAAAAAACAACGAACCAGATATCGGTTGGATATCAAGCATATCTACTTATAAGATACGGATCTCCTTGGAATGAAAATTTGTTATCCGCGGAGATGGACTGGATATCCAAGCGGGTCCTGACGTAGAAATAATGGTGTGTGTCCGTTCAACCGTGAAGATCCGTTGATATCCGGAGAAACTACAAGATGCTAATCGTATCCGTTTGCTCGGAGGGGTGCGATTCAAAGAAGGCGACAATGATGATGCTGTAGCGCTTCAGCATCATCATTGTGCGTAACTTAGCTGTGGTACAATGTAGATGAAAGTAGACAGCAATGTTTTCTCGTAATGATGATAACTGCATATGCATGTGACAGATATTTCAGAAGTCTAATTATCGTATGTCTACATGTGTATTCGTATCATTGGTGCCCACTGCTATTTCTTGTTTTTCTAGATTTTCTCATTTTCTTATCCCAGTATTATAAAAATGTCTGCAAAAACCTCAGAGCCCTATCAAATGCTTAGAGCAAATTTTGGTAGCCTACTTTCGGCTTCAATGCATAAATAACAATATCAAGAAAATAACAAAAATCATTGAAAACCATAGCCTGAAAGGGAAGTGACATCTGCTGGTATCCTTCTATTCTTGTTCTTTGTCCTATTTATATTTATCATTGTTGTCAAGTTTTTCCTCTAATTTTTGCTTACTTGGTGTGAGGCCTATAAATGCTGCTGCTTTATCCCTTTACAAAGTTCTCATTGACAATAGGCCTATTGCTTTCGGATATTGTAACTTCCATACTGTGCTCCCCTCCACATCCTTGCTAAATTCACATTCCAAAAATTAGACCTAAACAATTTTCTGAGTTTCAATCCTTACTCCAGTTTCATGCATTTTCGAGGAATGACTTGCCTACTTGACGATCCCTTGAATAAGCCAAAGAATGTAGCCAAGGCCTACTATTCAGGTCATGTCGTTGCCCTCCTGATAAACGGAGTGTCAACTTTCTCATTATTTGATATTTTATTTTGATTATTTGATGGCAATTTTCTAATTAATCGATTCGAACATTCTGCAAATTATATTTCGATTACGATGAATGTTCCAGATGACAGAAAATTACTCCTGCGGTTAGCTCATTCATAGTGTGATGATCATTGAAACTTTGAGCAAATTATCGTGACAAATAATTCTAACAGTGGATAACACTGAATTAGAAGAAAGCATGATCGCTTTATTTCTGTGATGCAAAATTTACCATGAACCGCTCTCTGAACTAAGATTGTAAATCTTGGGCATCATTTAATATAGGCCTTTGATTCCATGTTAACTTGTTCTTTTTTCTATTCGATACATAAAATTGTTGAGAGGACTTTTGACCGCATATTTAGATATTAATATACTGCATTGCATTATCGATCGTTTTTGAGTCAAATATACCAAATGCGTCAAATTGTCCGGACACGTCAGGAGGTTTTCAAAATTTATTTCATGATTTTGAGTCAAGTATACGAACTGCGTCAAAAATTCTGACTTCAATTTTCATTTGCTTCAGCTTGAGTCAAATATACTTCTTGCGTCTAATATACCATTTGCGTCATAAAGACCGACTTGCGTCACGTCACGTATCTGAAGTGACGAATTTAGTTGGTAAAAATGGTTTTCTGCGTCAAATTGTCCGACTTGCGTCATTGAAAATCTCCATCAAGATGTCAAGAACTTTGAGCACCGCTATCAAGGTCAGTACAATGAGAATATGATGGGAGACTATGTATGGAACTTGATCCGTGATTCTGACGAAGAAAACAGTCGTAAGACTCGAAAGAGCTTGCGTTTTTGATGACAGGCCTATTTCTGTTTGATCCTTTCGGAGTGGTACCCTGTTCTTCTATTCCAATATATTTAGCCTACATTATTAATTTGCATTACAACTCATTCTTGCAGCATTCTCGTTTTTTCTAAATAAGAAAATATATAGGCCTACTACGGCCTACACTTATGGTTCTAGGCTATCATCATCTGCAATCATAGGCCTACAAATATCAGAAATATTAACATAAGGATCCTTTCAACATAAGGATAAATGAAATTTACATCGTTGTTTTAAGACTTACGAAACTATAGGAAACCAAATCTTCGTAAAAACCGGTATTTTCTCGAAAAGTCAAAATTGTATTATTTTATCAAAAAAAATCACAAAAATCAATATACTGACCACAAAAGCATTTTTAAAAACGGAGGATTGTTGTTTTCGTGGTTTGTGTGACCCATGGAGTAAGGATAAAACATTTTTTTTCGGGGAACAAAATTTGTGTTGCATGGTGTTATCTATTCTATAAAGGCAACCAAAAATGAACCAAATTTTCAAAGATTAAAGATTTATCCAACAAATTCAACCGATAATCCACACATGTCACTCAAGCCTACTATCTTCACCTACAGCAGTGGTGGGCAACGCGTGTTCCGCGGGCCACTTGGTGTCCCACGGGGACATTTTGGGTGGCCCGCTACCGCTTCTCATATCTAAAGTGGCCCACTGACATTATTTGAATCGATTACGTGAAAATGATTCACTCCGACTTCGACCCTTGAGAGGTGCATCTAAGGGTGTGGGATCCTCTTTAGAATTTGCAAAATCATTAATTAGCAACTAAATGAGCAATATGATAGCAAAAAAACAAACATTGACATTCGAATTATCCAACCATGCTCCTTTCGTAATGAATATCTTCTCGCATACGCGATAAATGGTCATCACCTGCGCGAGTTTGTGCTAAGTCAATAGTATTCAATGCCGTGCTGAGCATGTTTCTCTACGTAATAAACCACGCCTTAATGAACCTTGAAAGAGGCTATATTAATTATACCTTGACTACGAATGAAGGAATCCAACCGCACGCTTTTGACGTGCCAGCATTTTTCAAATATTCTTGCTGAATTCCAATTGTATACTACTACACTATTATATATTAGCACACGACTATCATTTGTGGAGCCCATGCACGGTTTTTGAACACTTAAAAGTACGGAATAAGAGAATATAAAACCTATAATACTACCTTTTAAAATTGGTGGCCCGCGAGCCTTTTCGTGGGCCACTCCTTGTGGCCCGCTATCCCAACTTGGTTGCCCACCGCTGACCTACAGTATCAGCAGCATTGCCAACTTAGCCTAAAAGATCGGGTTTCGACATTGTCAAAACGAAGAATTCCCCTGATTTGCTTGAATCGATTTAAGCCTTGTTTACACTCGGCCAATGAGTGTCGGGACATTAGATTTGGAGCGTCAGTCTTCGCCGTCACACGCGCGCACCTGCGTTCTCACACGAGAAATGGGTGGGGGCGTGTGTGAGGGAACTTGTTGACTAGAGAATCGAGACACTAAATTGAGTTGTAGGGTGGTAGCCTACAACTGGAACAGGACACTAAGCGGTTTGCGTTAGCGGCAGGGATGCGGAGTCCTATCCGACTCCGGGTGGCCAATATATAAAGCCTAGTTTTTTGAAAAATTAACTGGTAGCCTACATCATAGAACATTATAGGCTTACCTGAATCTATTTTTAGGGATCATTGTTGTATCAATTATCAGTCATTTTCGATGAAAGTTCATCAAATGTCGCTTTCAGTTGGATGCAGACGACTCGGCTCCTCCCATCTTCTTGATGTGTGCTTCACTCGGTTTTTCTCCAGTCTCTAATAGGCAGGAAAATCCCCATCCTTCTCAAAAAAATGAGTACACTTTCGATTTTTACATGCGCTTTGGAGGAGTCATCACACACGATTAACGTGAGGGTAAGAGATAATGTTCTCAAACAAACTAGTATTTCATTTTTATCTCTGATGTGACCTTTGGCGCGTAGGTGTGATTGAAGGTAGGAAGGCTTGTCTTTTCTATTAAATCACCGAGTGAAAAGACAATCCTTTTTCACTATCACGGTTCATTCCCTCAACTATTTCAAGCTTTGCATGCACTGCTGTCTCTGTACTTTTGTTCGACGGAGAAAGTTGATATCAACACAGTGACAGCTATATGCACGAGAATAAATAATTTGTTTGTATTATATTTCGGGTCTAGTTATAGGCCGGAGTCCGACTCCAGCAAAAATGATATGACTCCGGGACTCCGACTCCGCATCCCTGGTAGCAGTATAAAAATTCTCATAGAAATATATGTTCGATACGGTCAATGTATTTGTTATCTCGTACTGATCAAAATGAAGTTAGTAATTGAAATCGAATTATTAGTTATTGAATTATTGAGGCGGTAGAGGAATCAAAGCACTAGACGCATTCCATTCCACAATTACAAGGTTAGCCAAAGAAGGATCGTCATTGCATCATAATATCAAGAACAACCCTGACTGACATGGATAGATGGAATTCGTTAGTCCAAACAGACAATCCACCTAGGAGACGGTTACTCCAGAATCACAACCCTCGCCAACCCGCAGTGCCAAGCGTGGCGAGTAAGGCAACCCCCCTTCATATGATGAATTTAAGCACGAATAGGCCCTCAGTAACCAGCAGTTCTGGAGTCACCCTTCAAAGCAGCAACAGGAATGATGAGAGAACAGAGGGTGCTAAGAATCACTGGGTTATGCTGCAAAGGAAATAAGACGACAAACATCTTTGTTGCGACATACAATTGTCGATCGTTAATAGACCAACCAAGTGGAGATTTTCGACTACACGAACTTGAAAGAGCCCTAGAATCTGTGAGTGTAGATATTCTAGGCCTATGCGAAACCAGGAGAAATGGAGAAGAAATGATGCAGACCGAAGGAGGTAATGTTTTATGCTGGAGTGGATCAAGAGGCGGCGAGAGGTACGGGATTCTGGGTGAGCAGGAGGTGGAAAGACAATATCGCAGATTACTATTCGAAGTCTGATAGGATATCAGTTCTGATTCTAAGAATAAACAGAAGAACAGCTTTAAAGTTAATTCAAGTTTATGCACTTACTTCCAACAGCGAGGATGAAGAAGTAGAGAGCTTCTACGACGACATTCAGGCAGTAATTGACGATGATAGATGTGGCAAGCCGATCGTAATGGGCGATTTCAACGCGAAAATTGGAGAAAAACAGGACAACGAACAATGCATCGGGAACTACGGTTATGGCAGAAGAAACATGCGAGGGGCAAGACTGATAGAATTTTCTGCTGCGAATAACTTGAAGATAACCAACTCCTTCTTTAAAAAAAGTCCAAATAGAAAATGGACTTGGGAATCGATTCGACTTTGACCATCGTCTTTTAAGAGCAAAAATGAAAATAAATGAGAAACGAGAAAGAGCAAAAAAGATAAGGAAACTCGCTATTCCAGGCAACTTCATACTGGACAGGAGAAGAGAATTTCAATTGAAACTCTCCAATAGATTTGAGAGTCTACACATTGAAGAGACAGATGACCTAAATGTTGAATATTCGAAGTTCACCTGCGCTATAAAAGAAACAACAAAGTCATTGAAAATTGAGAAAATGTCGAAAACAAAAAAGTTAACAGACGGCACAGTCAATCTGATTAATAAACGAGTGGAACTGCGGAAGAGAAGAAGAGAAAGTAACGAAGCAGAGGTTGAGTTTACCATTACCAGAAAATTGGCTAAACAAAAGATCAAACAAGACATTTCTGAATTCAACGAAAAGCTAATAGAAGAGGTCGTAAAGAGGAACAAATCGTTGAAAAAAGCACAAGGGCTAATGAATCCAGGCAGAAAAATGATAAGATGTATCTCAAAGAATGGAAATGACGTTACAAACAGACGTAAAATGCTAGAAGAAATAACCAACTTCTATAGAGAGCTTTACAAAAACGATTTTGTAAATGTGATAATAGATGTACAAATTGAAGAAGAAGAGAAAGAAAATCCGACACCTGAAATTTTGAAAGGTGAAGTGCAACTAGCAATAAGGGAAATGAAGAATAATAGATCACCGGGAGAAGAGATGTTAAGGAAATGTTAAAAGCTGGAGGGGAAACCTTGATTGAGATGCTGACAAAAATCTTTAACCGAATTTTGAATTGTGGCCAGATACCTCATGAGTGGAGAAACGCAGATGTAGTAGTGATTTACAAAAAAGGCTGCAATAAGAACATAAAGAACTACCGACCAATAAGCCTTCTAAGTCATCTGTACAAAGTCTTTACCATAGTTTTACAACGTCGGATTAAACAGACTTTAGAATGGAATCAACCAAGAGAGCAAGCTGGTTTCCGGAAAGGCTACTCAACAATTGACCATCTACACTCGATAAATCAACTGATTGAGAAGTATACAGAGTATAACAAGACTCTCTATCTACTTATGATCGACTATGAAAAAGCTTTTGACTCTGTTAGCCACACAGCGATGCTAACTGCAATAAGAAAAAGCAGGGAGTTAGAGGGAAAATTTGGAGAATTTTAAATGAGATATATAGTGATGCAACAGCTTCCATAAAGTTGGAAACAAGAGGCCCGAAATTCCTCATTGAACGTGGCGTTCGCCAAGGAGATCCCATATCCCCAGTCCTCTTTACGGCAACATTAGAAGACATATTCAGATCATGTCACTTCCCTACAGACGCAGGAATAAACATCGACGGTGAACGTCTCATGAACTTGAGATTTGCAGATGATATTGCCATTTTTGAGGATGACGCGACTTCCATGCAAATAATTGTAGATGAGCTAAATAAGCAGGGAAAAAAGGTCGGTTTAAAGATAAACAACGAGAAAACAAAAATTTTGACAAACGGCCAAAAGAGTTTAATCCACATCAATGGACACGTCATAGATTATGTCGACGATTTTGTTTACCTTGGACAGAATATCTCCTTTCAAGCCCGCCAAGAACAAGAAATCCTAAGAAGAACACAAAATGCGTGGAAGTCCTTTTGGAAACTCAAGCCCTACTTAACATCACGAGGTATAGAGATGAAGAATAAAAAAACGTTTGTTCGATATGTGAATTCTGCCTGTCCTGACATACGGATCCCAAACCTGGTCTCTAACACGATCACAAGAGAATAAACTCAGAACAACACAACGAGCGATGGAACGAAGGATGATTGGAGTCACTCTGAAAGACAAGGTTAGAAACGAAGAAGTAAGGAGACGAACAGGATTAAAGGACGTTGTGATAGAAGCGAAACATCTCAAATGGAAGTGGGCTGGTCATGTTATCAGGCGACCCGATAACAGATGGAGCCATAGAACGACAGTATGGATACCAAGAGAAGGAAAAAGAAACCGTGGAGGACAGATAAAGAGATGGAGAGACGAACTCCCAAGGAACTGGCGGCTAGCGATCGTGCGAAATGGATTCGTATCACAAGGGAGGCCATTTTCCGCAAAGATGATAATGGCTAACGTAAGACTGATCAAAATGAAGTTAGTTATTGAAATCGATACTGTAGATGGAAAGTTATGCATTACAATAACTTCTGTGGTCTTCAACAACTGTGAATGACTGTGACATTGCTTTATGTTTTTTAATAAGTCAGCTGTTCATCAGGTTATGTGTTCAAAATGTACTTTTATGATTTCTCCGATAATGCAGAACAGATTTCGACGATCTAAACTGCGTTATGATCCTTGTAGAAAGTTAGGGACGATTATGAAAATCAATTAAGTCATTGCAAATTTTCTAATCAACGGATAACTTGGTGCTTCGTTCACATTACACAACCAATTAATCTAAACATCAAATCTAACCCAATCCTTTATTACCATAACAATTTAAACGTTCAGATGAATCAAAAAGGGATGTTAGTGATTCGGAAGAGTCATTTTCTCTTAAGATGGATAAGTGGAGCACCGCACAGACAGTGACCTTAGTTGAGCTGTATTTCAAGCATCCATGCCTTTGGAATGGCGAATCGACAGATGAGAAGAATAGAGATATTCGGAATGCCGCACTGAAAAGCATTGTATTGGAGGCTCCCATGTGGTCACGGCGAATGATCCATTTCCGAGCCAAATTCTTTTTTTCTTTCATTCGCGCGATTTCCATCACAACACTTGAAGCAGCCATTAAAAGTTCGTCTGACATTATCAAAACTGCTCATGAAAGAGTATCAATAGTCTATAGTGTCCTGCAACATAAAAACAGTCGTGTAAACACCTACGACAGGCCACTGCGATGGCGTTTCGAGGGGCGTCGCGCGCTCTTATGTGGCAAGAATCTGTGTCATTTCAAGTCAACTGTCTCGACACGTAGTGGCCTAAAACGAGGCTTTAGGTTCATCCTTTTCTGAAAGATAGGACAACCATTAGAAGAAGACCAAAGCTCATCAGTGGCCTCTCCAGCTGATCGATAGCCTACACTCCTCGTAGCAGAAGCAATTCGATAATTCGATTTTAATCAAATCAAGAGGCTTACAGTTTTCTCTGAACGTTCTTCGACCTTGCCGACTGGGTACTTATGGGTTATCTCCCCCCACGTTTTCAAATTTGTTTAAAATCCGTAGAAGTGAATCAATCGTCACAAAACTTTAAGCACAAGTAACTGAGGTTATTCTCTACCCACATACCAAAGTTTAGGCAAATCGGACGAGTACTTTTTCAATTAGGAGCGTTAACTTGAGGTTCAGCGATCCCGTCAGCTTGATCTGACTTCCTATGATCTCATCGTCTCAGCAGAAAGCACTTGAGGTCAACAACGTAATTTTCAGACAACTCGTGAAGCGATGATGACCGGGCCACATCCCTCACATTAATATGCTTCTTAAAAATGTGTGACAAAGTGGTGGTCGTGGGAAGATTTCAAATGGCAGTGGATTAGTCGAAGAGGGAGGGAGAACACGAGTAGCAATGATGCGTCGAACAGACGAAGTCAGATCAAGCTGCATACTTCGCTACACTTCACGTGATCGTCTCTCATGCAAAAAGTACTTGTCCGATCTGAATAAAATTTTGCATGTGGGTAGAAAATATGCTTAAGTACGTTTACCTGAAGTATGATGATGATTGATACATTTTTGCAGATTTTAGACAAATTTGAAAACCTGGGGGGGGGAGATAACCCATAAGTAACGCAACATTTTTGACTCGCAGTTGAACACTAAGAAAAGTTGCATTTTAACTTATCAAAAACAATGTTTCAACGATATTCAAAATATATATAAATTTTTTCCACCATTTTTTGTGGCGAAGAGAGCATTCGTAACTGTTTGATGGTTCATCATTCACCAGATAAATGGGATAAGTGCTGATCGTTTCTTGGGATAATCTTCAAAATGCGAATGATACCTGAAAGCAGAGGAAAGTGAATAAGACAGTTTTTAACAGCCTCCATACGAATGAATACTGAACATTTTCAATATTTGAATTTGAATTCAATTTTGAATTTGAATTTCAATTAGGCAATCACACAGATAATAGATTTAGGAACAATTAGGCTGCATGCACTTTATAGGCCTATTAGTCGCAAAATGTTTCACTTGGATAACGCTATTAGGGCAGTGCACACTACGCACGGCAGCCAGAGGCAGGTCAGATGGGATTTTGGCAACGAGTGGGGATTCGAGGTGAATTTTTGTCGTCAGTGAAGTGAGTTTTGGTGTTGTGCTTTCTGCATTGTTAACTAGCCTACTTTTGCAGAGGTGATGCAGCACACCATTGTAAGGCTTTTGAAGATATTACTGTTGTCAAAATGTCCTGATTTTTCTTGCACCGACCTACATGTATGTTCAGAAGATATCGGATCTCATGCCAAGCTTGGGTTCATTTCATTCAGATAATAGAAATGTGAGGTTTCTAGGGTAAAAGACGCATTTTTTGATTCTTGACAATGTTAACGTTGTTGTCAGAATGAGCTGATTTTCAGCACCAATCTAGTCAAGCTTGACCCTCTAGCGAAGTTTGGTTTCAGTGGAAGCGTAAAAGGAACTGCGAGGAATGGTCAATGGAATGAACCGTTGGGAGAAAACTGAGCAATTAACAACAATGAGATTAAATACACGATAGATCAGATTGCCATGCAAAAGATGTGCGGCTGGTAGGATTCGAACCTACGACCAAGGTTAACTAGACCTGTGCTCTAACCAACTGAGCTACGAGCCACTTACGCGACTCTTGTCAATTGGCAGGATCAAACCTCACCACCACACATCATTTGGACAAGTGATGAAACGGCCAGCTCTGGTAACAAGATACGGGAAGTACTGTGAGATCGTAGCTACAATTCTATAGTTAATATTTGGGGTAAGAGGACAAGCCTCTGCTCCGAAATGTTTCCAAGAAGTGCTCTTACAGGAAAGATTTTGTTCCCAGCAGGAGAATTTATAAAGTAGATTAGTGTGCATGAACAAGACAAATATATCAAAAACATTTGATGGTGTAATAAAGTTGGTGTAAAACTTCTCAGATTTATTGGATGACCAACATTTTATCTAATGTAAAATGGTTTAATACACAAAAGAACTGGTCACTTCTTTTTAGTGACTTTAGAATGACCAAATGGTGAACATACAGTGATCAGTTGGGAATCCTGGTTAAGTCTACATTTTTGAATAAAACAGACATGTTGTAAAGTGCTTAATACACTTGGCTAAATATACAATCCTAGATGAAATACAGCTGCGTGAAGTCCATAGGTATAATATAGTTTAGAAATTTCTTTTTAGTCGTCTAATGAATCGAATATGCACTGCTGTTTCATCAAAACATCAAAAAGAAGAAACTTTTATGTTATGACAGAATTACTCAGGTCATACATGTATAAAATCCTCAATAATAAAATGTCTTGCACATGCATCACCTAATTTGAAACCATACCTCATTTATCATGACATACTACATGATAAAGATGTACATGATAAAGATGTAAGGTGTGCCATTATTTTTGCTTCTACCGGAAAAACCAGACTTAGAAAGACAATTGTTCTGTGTCTCTAGTATTCAAAAGAAACAAAAGAGAGAACTTCCTGTACACAGTCTCACACTTTATTCCTAGCATGAATTCTCATCTATAATCTGCCGACTTTTTCTTGTCATGAGAAGCGACTGTTCATGCGCTTAAAAGATTAGTTGTCTTTTGTGCAAATGCAAACATTTATTCCAGATAAGCGACATTCGCTACCTTCTTGATGATTGTCTAGAATATTCAGCAGTAGAAATGATATTTGTTTAATGTCATATTGTAATTTCTACTAATACCTACCGACTATATTGTAATTTCATCTTACAGTTTTTTACTCCATGCAGTAAGTTCGTTAGCAACCTAAAAAGAAAAACTGCGTATTTAGTAATCTACTAAATAAAACATGTGGTCCTTCATGTATTTTAAGAAACTGACTTATATACAATATTTTCATATATTTAATATTTTATGTATTTGGATAGGCTATACCTTAACGATTATGCAACTGTGCATCATTAATCACAGGCGTCACCAAATAACATGTAAAAGTGCACTTGGTGCGCAGTCTTGTCAGAGATTTTCATAATGCATTGCACTTAAATATGTGAACTAATTTCAACAAAGAAAGACTGCAAAATCGGGGAAATGCTTTCGGGACGTGGAATGTGCGCCAACTATCCTCATAGTTATATGTCGTGATAGATCTGTCAATCAGAATTTCAAAATTTTTATCGCCTTACCACTGGTGATTGTGGCGTGACCGCGGCAAAAATGTGGCCATTGTGAAGAGGCACCAGACGACACCAGGCAAGGAGAATGTTGCAATAGCCCAACCTATCCACTCAATCATCTCTCCAAAATAATTTGGACAAGAGATATATTCAAAAAGTCCTCCGTGTGGGATGACGTAGGAACGAATATCTGCAGAATTGTGATACTTTGTTCCGTTATAATTCATTCAAAATTAAGGATAGGGTTCAATGCACTTACGGTTTTCGGATGATTCTCCGAGGAAATCGGATTCCGCAGACTCCTGGATCACATCTGAAATAATCAGAGATAGTCATTTGCATGGATTACGCACAATGAAAATCAAACTGATCAATCATGGTAAAATTTCTTTAATTTACACGCAGTTCATGAAAGAATGCCGCAATACCTGAAAGCAACCTGATGGTGTGTGACTCAATATGACTTCATGAATGCACTTCATTGCATATAACAAAAGTTGCAATCATATTTACAGTGACATGAATGCAAGATTTCTAAATTAATATTAAATTATAATTTTCTTTATTCAAAACATTGCATATTTTCACTTCTAATCATTCAGCATGCGCATTGTTCAAGTACTGATAGAAAGCATATCTTTGTTCCTGCACAAACCTATAAGGAAATATGTATTTGACCAAGTGACGGAAGATCATCATTCTGAGAAAGTTAGAAAATGCTAATCAAAACTCCCCTTTTCAATTTACAGGACGATTTAATGAAGTAAAAGTTATGCGTTTAAAAGACAGGTCTTCGGCGTCCAGCGCCTTCAACGGTCTATGTTCGGATGACACAGATCAGTCTGTGTGAAGGTTTACATAAGAGTGAATGATATCAAGAACTGTGGGTACTTATGGGTTATCTCCCCCCCAGGTTTTCAAATTTGTCTAGTATCTGCAAAAATGTATCAATCGCCACCAAACTTCAGGTACACGTAATTAAGCATAATTTCTCATACAAAATTTCACGCAGATCGGACAAGCACTTTTTGCATTAGAGACGATAACGTGAAGTGTAGCGATGTTAGCAGCTTGATCTGACTTCGTCTGTTCGACGCATTATTACTACTCGTGTGTGCATTGTTCTCTATCCCTCTTCGTCTCATTTACTGTTATTTGAAATCTTCCCACGACCACTAATTCGCCACACCTTTATTAAGCCAAGCATATTAATATAAGGGATGCGGCCCGGTCATCATCGATACCTCGGATGTCGGGAAAACTTTGTTAACCTTAAGTGCTTTCTGCTCAGTCGATGAGGTCAGAAGAAGTCAGATCAAGCGGCAGACATCTCTGCACTTTACGTGATCGCTCCTAATTCAAAAAGTAGGTACTTGTCCAATTTGGACAAATTTTGGCATGTCGGTAGAAAACATTCTCACTCACGTGCACTCAAAGTTTTGTAACGATTGATTCACTTCTACGTATTTTACACAAATTTGAAAACGTGGGGAGATAACCCACAAGTACCGAACTGTGTGAACCGTCCAGCGCCTTCAATGGTCTATGTTCGCATGACACAGATGCAGCCTGCGTGAAGGTTTATATAAGAGTGAACGATATCAAGAACTGTGTTGCATGTATGATTCGCTAATGAACTGGTAAGTTAGACTGTAAAAAGGTAATGTCCTTGATTGCTGCCTTAAGTTGTGTGATTGCTTTGGCTTCTGTTATTGCTGTATCTCGTGTATTTTTATTCAAATGCACCAATAAGTGCAACAGAGCACCAAGGCAGGATGATGGACAGATATATTTTGATACACTGTAAACCGTTGACTGACAATTGACAGACATTTTATCCTACAAAATCTATTTTGTCAGTCACTGTTAGTTCTTGTAGGATGATTGCCACTAAAACACCTAAAATATCTGACAAAAATCGAGAAAATGAATAGCAATGAGCTATAACTTAAACTTTATCAAAAATGTAGGTAATTGATTAAATTATGTCAAAATAAATCATGGTTTTGCCACACAATAATACAGATTGCACACAAAGCATCTGTTTCGATGTCGGCGGAGAACCTACAAATTCGTTGAATATCGCAGGATATAGGAGGTGACAATCGTCGGTTGGCTTTGTCAGTAATTTTGTAGGATAATTGTCGGTCTACGGTTTACAGTGTACACACATTTCGCTACACTGCATGAATGCCTACGTTGTTATTGCATAAGAATGTCAAGTGATTTACACTTAAACACTCTCACAGTGTTGGTCAGTTTGCTAATGAGACCGACCTGAGAAGTCCCGATGTCGCCAGCGCCATTATGTTTGTCTACTGTGTTCATAAAGGGTTCTCAATGTACTTTTGTTTTTGCTGGTTCGCTTATGTTCTTGATGCTTCGTCTGAAGCATTCTCGCTGTTTTGCCGATATAAAATTCATTACATACTGTAAAAACCTACATCATGTAATGTACTGTAAAAATCAATTTCATAAATAAGCTGTCCTAGTTTTTGTTGTAGCAGTAAAAATCGTAAAACCGCCTCCTAATACAATTGATCTAGTGCAACACATCTTTGACTTGTAAAAGCAGCAAATTGCCGCATACGCTTCATAAGAAGAATTCCAGTGACACTGAAAGATCAAAATTATTGTCCAGCTGCAAGTATAAAATTCATTGTTTCACTTAAATTCAACTTTCCGATTCAAGCAAAGAAATCAAGAATCTATGAAAGGAATTCACCGGACACCGTCAGGTTTCTGAATGCATGGAAAAGCTCAGTTCTATTAGGGTTAAAAAAAGCACATTGATTCAATATCTCATGCGGTCGTGTAAAACAGCTTTGAGAAATTGGGTCATGAATTGCTCATTACGAAAAAGATGAGCCCCAGCTCATCGAACGCTGAGAAACATACAGTTATAGCAAATGAAACAAGGTGACTTTTGAAAGAAAACATTTATATACCCAAAACATAACCACATAACAGCTTGACCGAACAATTACTCTTAAGTTTGCAGTAACTTTGAAGCTGCGTCATGAATGACATTGAAATCCATAGACAAAATTTAAATCATACACAAACTACCAATAATTAATTATAAGTAGGATATTAATTATCACGAAATAATTGGTAGAAAATAATGTGTATTTTTGGAACTTGAGCACCTGAATTTAAAAACGCACATGAACGAAAAATAACCTAGGCATGCGTCACTTACCTTGCGTTGACCGCAAATTCCGAAGTTTCATATCAGCCCAACGGTTAATAATGTAGCCAGCAATGAAAAGAAGAGTGCCAATGATAAATCGTGGATCACTGAAATTGCAGATGGTATTGAATTTACTTGTTGATACAAAACAGGTTAAAGGGTCATGAAGGATCAAGGAATTTTGATATACCGATACTATCACCTCCTGCCGAATTACAACCGCATCAGATTCGAGGAGTCATACTTACTATAAATAGGTATCACTGAAAACAGCAAATCCACAAAATTCGGCATTGATGTAGTGATATAAAGAATTTGGTGCAACGTTCCCCAAAGCGATGCTGCAAGCAATAAAAAATATGACATAATTACTCAAAATTTGCTAATACTTTTATACGGAGTTGAACATTTAACAATTATTCAATGTTTTCAATCGTCAAGAGGCCTTTCGTAGAGAGATCAATTTGATATCAGCAATGTCAAGATGTATGAGCATGATATTGCATAATATGCGAGCTTAATCATGCTATTAGTGTTCCACTTGCGAAATTTAGAAACCTACTGTTCTGTCAGAATATGGTGCTCCACTTGTGTCATGTTAGAATGACAAGCTGAGCGCACAGATTGATTCTTTTACCCTTAATCTGGCCTATTGTTAAAATCTGTGTATAGGCACAGATTTTGAAATTCAGAATGTAAAACAAATATATCCATCATTCATAACAGAATCAAAATGAGCCAGCACAGGAAAAACAGACTTGTCAATTAGGTTGCAGGACATAACATGCCTGGTAACAGCGCTATCTGGCAGAAACTTTGAGCGAGGACGAAAACCAAAAGAGTAATTCCATGCAATCAGATGCTCGGACACTGGCAGACAAAGCACGTTGAGTGCGTCCCTCTGATTCTGTTTTCCGTCTCAGCATTTGGAGGCACTACTGATACAATAGTACAAACCTACCTTGTGTATCCAAAAACAATTTATTTACTTGCTTGCTTTGCCCCGGTAGATATCTATGTTAGTTCCATCCTTCATTCCGTCCTTTTCAGTTGTTGTCATTTCGCTGTGTCAGTTTCGATTGCATAATTGTATTACCGTCAGTCTACCAGTGTCCACCCTCCACCCTTAAGAAGAGCCGGCGAAAACGCTCAGGTGTTACCTTTACTTTTTCATTTGGCTCATTTTATATTTCAATAAAGTATGAACTCGAGAATAAGTGTATTTGCAGTCTACAAATTTACCAACAACGACAGACATTGCTTCAATGATTATGCAATTGTTGTTCGGCTGCACTTTAGGATCTTCCGTCATTCTGTCTTTCAAGATTCTGTCCTAAGAACCCAATAAAGCATTTCAGGGCTGGATAATTTTGTCTTTAAATTATTATTGGTGAGGTATAGCGGAAACGAAGTTTCAAAATACAAATTGTACACAATGCAGATAAATGTCAAAAAACAATTCTTACCCGATCGCAACTCTTTTGTTTCGGTATCTCATCAATAGCGGATGTATAATTCCCCTGTGAATGAAATGTGCTTGAAAAAGACAAACAAATATGATATTGACCGGTTGTCGCTGATTTCCATATAATATGAAAAGCTGAAAAACAACATGAAAAATGAACGATCGACAAGAAATATTCATTTGCTACGCATGGTTTACAGAAAATCATTCCAGAAATAATAAATAGATTCAGAGAAAAACACCTATCCATGACAATACTCTAACAACGCACACAATACACTAGTGATGATTTGCTATTTTGAACCTACACGAGTTATGAATTTGATCACCTCAAATATTATTAACCACATATTTTTTTCAAATAGATGAATACGAGTTTCATAATTATTCATTTAAATGTGAAGTTTCAGTATTAACTGCACTGTACGAGACTTGGTGAAAAATTTCGACGTATAATCCAGTGAAGTAGGGGAAGGTGGGGCACATTGAACCACCAGCCGCTTCTACGAAACTGTAAATAGAGGAATCTTTACACTTTAAGACATTGCTTCTTGTAACAAATAAACATGATTCCTCTAATAGTTTCAACTGTTTATGCTCTTCATCATCATTTTCACAGGATTTCCAAAAATTTCAATGAAAAAGTAAATTTTCAGAAAATCAGAACTTTTGTTCTAATGCAGCCAAAAACGTGCGCATATGTTTTAACTAGACAGCACTTTTCTGAAGTATCATATCAATTTCATTAGTCTAGTAGCCAAAAACTATTTGAGTGCAGCTTCATTTGAACACGAGCACGTTTTTGAAAAGTCAACGATGTGGGGCACACTGAACCACCCAAGATGTAGAACTCTGAACATGGCTCACTTCATAGTGCCCCGTTTGATACTCATATTTTATTTCATTGAGTGAACGAAGTGATTTATTAGTTGTTTTGACACATGTGATATGCTGTGTATTGATCAACAACACCATGAAATTGACTGTTTGGAAATATTTGAGCAGTTATGGTATTTTGCGTGTTGCAACTCTGCGAGAACAAAACAACAATGCACCCTGGCGAAGAGTTTGACAAAAGTTACTTGATAAATTGACATAAATCAGTGATCTCAATCAAAATTATGCGGCGGTTTGAATGCACTGGAACCTTCCTTATTGGTCAAACAAATTGAATTGTCAATGCTTCTTCTTTAAGCTATTTCTGATTCGGTCTCGTGTCTTACATGTCCACATGTATTGCGTAATGCCTACACACATGCTTGAATTCATGATCACAATGATAAATGCATTATTTTATATCAATAAATAACATTAGTGCTCTTACCAATGCTCTCCTATCATGAATAATGCCACTGATCTGAGAACTCTGATGGTCTATGAACATTTTTTCAGAAATTAGCATCTTTTTCAAATCAAATATATGCTATCAGTTTTGCCAATGAAAATGTCAATCTATGAATTTTATTGCTTGATTTTGATAATTCATGAGCTGAAGCTAGAGATCAGATACATGAAGTCTAATAAAGTTGAACAAGAGAGTAATAAATGAAGGTGGTTCAATGTTCCCTACACATGGTGCACATTGAACCACTTTGGTAAAAAAATTAAATTCAAATTGTGGGGAGACTCAGAGGATACTTTGCATGCCTTCAACTTTTCGTCCGAGTTTGAATTTGGTTAATTTGATTTAGTATATTCGAACTATCGAGAAAAGTTTAAAAACATATTCAATGTGCCTCACTTTACCCTAAAGAAATGGAAAGATATCCGGATACTGTCGGTAATGTCAGCGAAGTTCAAAAGGCAGCAGTCGAGGCATTAATAGAAGTTACTAATGTATTTAATTTCATATAAATTGTTCATTACACTGAACAATTATGTATCTCAAAGTCGAGTATATCATAGGAAGAATTTGATGACAAATGCTGATAGCTAGTCAACTTTATCATAGCGCACATGAACATTTTCCGTGTAGACATGAAAGAATTTAGGAAATAGGGAGCATCCTTGTCTGACACATTTGTTGATGTTGAACTGATTCGTGTCTTTGCCATTCCGCCCTACTGTTTAATTGGCATCATCAAACTCAACTTTTGCCATTAAAGTGCTGATATTGATAAGCTCAATGCTAAATTATACATCATTCTCGCTGACAACATGCAGACGGCAGACAGCAGCAGACATAAATCTCAAGACTGCACTCTGAATGTGTCCTGGATGATTTCCAGTTATCAAAATAATTATTGGTGTATTTTTAAGTTTATGATTAAATGAAATTGAAACGATTACTTTGCATCAAAAAGTGACAAACAATGCTTTGCAGCATTGGGGTCCAGAAGACCCTGCTTGTCATTTTGACGAAATTTTTTTCTAGGTTGGGACAACCGTTAGGATTCTTAAGAATATACATGCCAGTCAATATTCTTTCAAATGTTAATTTCTTCAGACGTTTTAACCCTTATCAGGATGCGCGATTTTGAAACTTCAAAGGAGTAGGTGACCACAAATTGTGGTCTATGTAAAAATCCGAATATACAATTACAGATATAAATTGATAACTTAAATTTGAAAGCTGAATTTCTTAAATAGTATTTATGTCAGGTTACCTGAGACATTTTCAATGTACATGATCTCGCCTGTAGGGTACTCTGAAAGTCATGGATAATACAATAGCATCATCTAGCAGACCACAGGATTTTCACTTCATACTTCTTTGGCTTCGATGGTAAGTGCTGGGCTTTGCCTCTGTATCCGACAAGCTGTCCATCCACAATCCTGAGATTGGTGCGGAGCATAGAAAGAAATACAGTGTATAATACATAAAGATGGCGGGTATAGCTTCTAAGCGATCATTTTGACGTCATTCTTCTTTTGTCTAGAATGTCATCGAAGTGAGCGCGATCACTATAAATCGACACACTGTATGACAGCTCGATAAAATGGACGACTGTCTTTTGGATTCCAATTACTCGACATCAATCATTACATCTTGGTCTAATCCAGCACGAAATAGAATGGCTGTGACTGCTTCAATTTCATATCTTTAGAATTGACCGTAATTATGGTCAAAAGTATCAGCACTGTTCAGCTGACGCAGCTTCTTGTACGTCTCACGAAGAACGTTCGACGGAATTTCATCAGTGTAGAAAGGCTTGGATGCTTGGGCGCGTCAAGTCACTTCGACCCTCTGATATTTTGACCCCATAAATTAAGTCATCTTGACCCCATGAAATGGGGTTATCAAATCTACGTTTCTGCATAGTGCGTTGGCTACATATTGCATATGTAGTCCGAGGCATATCTCTCGATGTTAGAGAGACATGAAAAATCTGGTACTTGAGGCAGGTGGATTGGCGGACGTGGGAACTGACGTGCACTAGTGGGGCTTCGTAGAGCATCCTCACTACAAACGATTGATAATGATTCATTACGGTTAGGCTCATCATCAAGGTCACTGTCATCCGATGGCTCATCGATTCATATGTTGTCAATGTCAGCAGGATCGTCAAGTTCATTTGCTTCTGGATGATGCATTGGATATTCAATTCAATTTAATCAGTGGGCACATTGCCATCCTAAAAAATTCCAAGGGCTGCAGTAGCCTCAATTATAGCTCTTCATCAAAATTTTCCATCTTTAAGAATGAAGTCATGCTTGCAACCTTCGTCAAAACAAAAGGTTTTATATATCATCAAGCATTAGATCTGCATGACCGCAAATCTACGACAGTGGGCAGTGGCAGACCATAATCATAATCAGAAGACCATAAGGCAGTGGCAGACCATAATCACTTGGTATTCAGAAGAAGCAATGTCTTTTACTTATTCATAAATGAAATCCGATAAATAGTGGTCTACCGCAGACACGTACAGGAATGTCATTGTCTGTAAACAGATATTCTCATACAATCACGTCAGTTTTACACTTTTTGTTTTTCTGTAGAGATAGAACTGCATGCATGCACAAAAATTATTGCGTATAGTCTAGGAGCCCTTTCTGCCGCAATGAAATCAAGCAAAACGCAGACAATTTATCCGAATTTTCGCTTCTTGCATTGTGAATGATGTTCTGATGACTGGATTACAAGGAAATTATTGAAATTTGATATAACAAGCTAGGACATAAGACAGAGTGAGTAATGGGCAAAAGACCGTTCCAGGACACCATAAAATTCAAAAAAATAGTATCTTTAAAAACGACATAAATTCATGAATTTGAACCCTTTTTCAGGTTTTTAAGACCTAAATTCATGAATTTAGTCCATTCAAAAAGTACCATTTTTTCAAAAATGGTATTTTTAAAAACGACATAAATTCATGAATTTGAACCCTTTTTCAGGTTATGAAGACCTAAATTCATGAATTTATGACGTTTTTAAAAATACCCAATTTTTCAAATTTTTCAAAATCTCAAATTTGAGAATTACAATTTTCACCCGCCCTTAAAATCATGACCGTTCCAGGACACCGAAAATCATAAAAGTTGAGAATCTCAAAATTTGAGAATTACAATTTTCACCCTTAAAATCATGACCGTTCCAGGACACCGAAAATCATAAAAGTTGAGAATCTCAAAATTTGTGATTATGACATTTTGCTCCCAAAATCATGACCGTTCCTGGCGTTCTTACAATTTATCTACTGCTTTGCACTCAAGTAATGGACAAAAGACCGTTCCAGGACACCATAAAATCAAAAAAATAGTACTTTTAAAAGCGACATAAATTCATGAATTTAGACCCTTTTTCAGGTTTTTAAGACCTAAATTCATGAATTTGGTTCATTCAAAAAGTACCATTTTTTGAAAAATGGTACTTTTAAAAACGACATAAATTCATGTATTTGAACCCTTTTTCAGGTTATGAAGACCTAAATTCATAAATCGGCTAAAGCCAGAGGAGCTTCGCTCCGATTTGGGCGTTTTTAAAAATACCCAATTTTTCAAATTTTTCAAAATCTCAAATTTGTGATTATGACATTTTTCACCCCCAAAATCATGACCGTTCTAGGACACCGAAAATCATAAAAGTTAAGAATCTCAAATTTGTGATTATGTCATTTTTCACCCCCGCCAAAATCATGACCGTTCTAGGTCACCGAAAAAAATCATAAAAGTTGAGAATTTCAAATTCATGAATTTTATCCATCTTTCAGGTTTTTAAAATATATCATGTGACTTGCGGGACATCGGAGATGTCTTCCAGGGCTTCGCCGTTAAAAATATTTCTTTAAAAATGGAAGAAACAAAAGTGGAAGGAACTTCAGAAATGGATGAAACAAAAATGGAAGGAACCTTAAGAATATATCCTTCGTTATCTCAATTAAAAATAAGTGAATTAAATATTGAAAAACACAAAGATAGAGTTAGGTATATGAAAGATAAGGAATCTCAATTATTATTAAGATTAGAGCATTATAAAAAATTAAGAAAAAGATGGACTAAAGTTAAGAATGTAACACAAGGAATTGGCATATTCTTAACAATAAGTTTAGGTGCTTTAACAATTGTTATATCTTCAGGTGTTTTAGTAATTCCAGTAGTTGCTACAGCTTTAACAGGTACGGGTGTTTTTGCAACTTCACTTGCTACAATGTTAGAAAAATCTTTAATAACTAAGAAACGAAAATCATTAAAAACTAAGCATTTACATATTAAAGAAGTATATGATAAACTACATTACTACTTTCAAAGAGTATGTGATGATAATGTTATTACGTTAGATGAGATTGAAAAATTTGATCAAATAGCTAATGAAGTAAATCAAATATCATTTCAATCACAGACAGAAAAAGTTGATGATAAAAATAAAAAGGATGTAAAAATTTCTAGTGATGGTAAAACTTTTAGTGATGATAAAATTTTTTTAGAAGAGCTAAAAACTTTATTAGACAAAACTTTATTAAACAAAACTTAATACGAGAAAATTTTAAACGAGAAAATTTTAAACGAAAAGATGTCAAACAACAAAGCAATAAAAAAATAATTTGTTCAGTAAAATGTTTTTGCTGTATACCAATGTTACCACAAAATTCAAATATTATATTTTAAAAAAATAGACAAAATTAAAGCTGATAATAAAAAATAAAATATTAAAACATTATATTTGTATATTTTTATTACTCGGTAAACAATTGTTCGATAACTCTTTCATGAATTTTTTATCAATATTAATTGTGATAAATCCATAATCTTTTGACCAAGCATTATTACACGATTGTTTAAATTCATCTTTATCTCTTATACATAAATCTCTTAACAAATCACTTAAGTTTCTTGCATTTATTTCAAATAGTATAAATATATTTGCATTCTTTCTAATAACACTTCCATCTAATGAATACATACTTTGTGTCAAATAAAATACACTACAGTTATTATGTCTACCTCTTGTGAAATAATTTCTTTGAACTGACTGATTTCTGTCATTAACACAATCATCAAAAATTACACAATGTTTCATTGTTTTATCTAGTTTACTAGGATCTTGCATATTACCACTATCATCTATTAATTGTATTTTTATATGCTTATTTTTATTGGATTCAACTAATTGTTTATTTTTTGCTGCTTCTTCACACCACAAATTTATTTCTTCTTCATATTCAGATTTTTCGTATTCTTCGAATAGAGAAGCAATTGCTGTTTTGTAAGATTATTTTCAAATCCATATTTTAAAAATTGATAGACGGGTTGTTCTGCCGTTGTTGTATAAATTATAAGATTGTTATAATCCAAAAAATTTGGAGTCGTTAAAATTTTAAATAATAGATATGTTTTTCCACATCCTGATCTTCCACAAATAACTGACAAAACTTTATTAGATAAATTTGGATGATGATTAAATTTAAGTTTTTTTTTATTTAAAGTCATTTCATTCATTTTTAAAGTAATAAATTCATCCATTATTGAATTAGTGTTTTTAAAAACAAAAAAATAAAAATTTTAATTTAAGTTTATTTTTTTGTTTCTAATAATAAGATTAATAAGATTAATAAGATTAATAATGAAAAATGATAAAAAAATTAAACTTCTCTATTGTAGCGTAAAAGTTTATACCTCTCGAACGGGAGTTTATACCTCCCGTACCAAAAGATCTATCATAATCTCTTCACCTCCAAAATTTATTTCTTGTCCTTTTTCATCAGTGATTCTAATGCCAATGTTGTTAATAGTTTTTCTTGTAATAGGAAAATATATTAATGTTTGTGGAAATACATTTAATCTATAACCAATGGGTACAGTAAAAGCTGGAAAACTGAATATTAAATTTGATAATTTACCATTTATATATCCTCCTTCAATAATGTCACAATGTACAACAATTGAATTTATTTCAGTTATTTTTGGAATCTTCTCACCTAAATGATAACCTTGACTATAGGTTTGTTTATTAAATCCTAATAGCTTTGACAATGATCTATCATGATTAAAATCAACTTGATGATTTTCGTCTAAAGTAAGAGAAAATTTATTAACTGCCGGTTCAACTGCAAAATGTAATTGTTTCTTATCTTTAAATGGTATACCTAAATGTCTCTTAATTTCATTTGATATTGTTTCAACTTCGTAAGAACCAGGAAGAAAAGTTAGTATTTTCCATGTTTTACCTTTATCAGTAGAATATCTAAATTGATCATTCACATCTTTGATAACGTTTTGAATAGTGTTAAATGTGGAGAAACTAGTCAATGCAATTTGATAATTTTTATTTTGTTCTAAATGTAGAATGGGTTCTAAATTACAAGTGTGTGATGAAGTAGTTGTTATAATTTTTAACGTCGTACTAAATTTTGATGAACCCAAAATCTCTGTTAAATTTTGTAAATGATTATTAATTTTGTCTAAATCTGCTGAACACATTTTTAAACTAAAAAATTAAATAAATATTTTTTATAAAAAATTAGAAACAACATATTTCAGCTACACTTTTATAATCCTCTTCATTTAGAATCTTCTTTTCTAACAGTCTTTTCAATATAGCATGAATTTCATTGAAACTAGAATTATGTCCTTCTTTTATTGCAGATATTAAAATATTTAATCTATTTAGTAATTCTTGTGGATCATCTGGTAAAAATATGGTTGTTTCTGTTTTCTGTTTTTTTGTTTTCTGTTTTTCAGATAAACCTTTCCCTACTTTAACTCCCGTTGATAATAAATTTTCTAATTGTTGATAACGTCTAAGAGTTTTTACTGTGCCAACTCTATCTAATATAGTTTTATATTTTATTAGATCTTCTACAGCATAATTTTTTAAATCTGCTCCTCTTAAAAGATCAACAAAATTTCTATCTAAACTAATAGGTTTTTTATCTGGAGTAAAAATTAATCCTCGTAAAGGTTGTGGAAATATTTCTTTACCACCAAGATAAAATCTTGCAAATAATTTTTTATCTAAAAGGAAAGTAGAATGTTCGAATAACATAGATTTTGGTAATTTTTTATCTATGTTTGCCTCTAATAAACCATAGTCATCTAATAGTGTTTTAAGTACAGGATCCGCTATATCAACACGTTTTTCATTAAGTTCCTTTTCAAGAGTTTTAAATGGTTCGACAGTTTTTTCATAATCAGTTTTTACTTCTTCAGTTATTTTTAATTTATCAAACATATCAGATTGAATACCAGCTTTTGTCATTCTATGTTGAAGATGATTTTCTTTCATAATATTTCTTTGTTTTATTAATTCGTCTAATTGTTTTATTCTTTTAAAATTATCAGCTCTAACTTTATCCATTTTTATATGATAATTTTTTATTATTATTTTATTTTATAATATTTTATTTTATAATATTTTATTTTATAATATTTTATTTTTATAATATTTTATATTGTTATATTTTTATATTGTTATATTGTTATACTTAGAAAATAGAAATTAGAAAATTAAAAAGGTAAAGTAGTTATTCCATCAGGTAAAATTTTTCTTTTATCATCAAATGGATCTAATGCTAATTTATGTTCTTCTTTTAAATACATTTTATGTTTTTTTGAATTAAGTCTATAATTACATGCTGTTTTTATTTCATTATTAAATAATGCATTTTTATAATCTTGAAATGTTATTTGATTAGCCACTGATGCCTTTGAAATTCCTTTTAATGTTTTATGTGTTTTAATATTTTTAGTTGTATCATAACAGTAACATTTAGATTTTAAAAATATAGCTTCTGTTATGAAATCTTCATTTCCTTCTAATTCATCTTTTACTTTACATAAATCAGAAGGATGAATAATATCTTTTATTTTATTAATTTCTTTATCTAGTGAAGAACCATATGGTACTGTTAATTCTAAGAAAATAGAATCGGTATCTGTAAAGTGTAATTTATAGTTTTTGCCATAAGCAGGTGCTAAATAATCATATATAAAACTATACATAAATAGTTTAGCTAATTCTAATATAGTGAAACCTATAAAATTAAACTTATCATGTTTTACAATGCTTCTTCTTAGATGAACAGCACAAAGTTCATCACTGAATCTAGTAGTTCTTTTATATGTAGGTTTCCTTGTTAAATTTTGAAATCTATCTCTATCATAAACTATTTCAATATTTTGTCTATTACGTACATTTTCTAAAGTCTTACCATAAAATGCATTATTCATTAATTTGAAGAAAACGTTTCCAAAATCATCTTTATTTCTTTTAGATATTTTGCGTTTTTCAATATTGAACTCAATATAATCTTTTAACCATTTAGATTTTTTATACACTAGTTTCCGGTGAATTTTTGTGAGAATCATTCCATGATCTAAATACCAATCTAGCATTCTTCCTTCAACAACATACTTTCCTTTATTGCTTTGTGTTAACATAAGTTTTTTTGTTGGTCTGTATTTTTTCGGTATTATAGATTTTTGATAATCTGAAAAATCTTCTATATTGGGAATTTTGTTTTCTGGACAGAAAGGATAATATTTTGATGCGTCTTTTATATAATCAGGATATACTAAATCAACTTCATATACATAACCAAAATTATTTTCACCATCATATGTTCTTTGATAAACAAGATTATTACACCATGTCATTTCACCTGTTGGTAATTCTTGTATCATGCAAGAAGAATATAAGCTATTAAAATCATAATATAATAAATAGTTTTCTCTCATGAATTCATCAATTGCATTTTCACGTTCTACTCCTTCTCGTTTCGTTCGAAAATTTTCTAATATTTTTTCTTTTTCTTCTGGAGATAAAGGTTTCATTATTCCATATTCTTGTGGATTTACTTTCTTATTATAACATTTAACATATCTATTACCTAAAACTGATGAAACTCCACCTCTAATTCCAGATTCAAAAAATAATAATTTATCATATGTATTTTCTTTATAATGTTTAAGTTTAACATTTGTATGTTTTAATCCTGCTAACCATGTTAAACCTGGTGTAGAATAACAATAACATGGATCTATTCCGTAATATTCTAAACACATATCACGAAAGTTTTCAAAAAGATCAGCTAGTATTAATACATCTATCTGTAGATATTTCATTGTATAATCATACATTGTTTTACAATTTAACTCTCTCCAATTTTTTTCAGCTTCTGCATAATCTTCTTCAGATAATTGTGATTGTTTTAATGTTGATTTAAATTTATTTATTGGAGGAAGTTGTTCTTCTTCCATAATTTTATTCACAGAATTAAAATCTCCAGTTATATCAGTCTTCGACTGTGAGCCGCAGGCTATGTACTCATACGGAAATATTCCTTTTAAAGGTTTTAAATTATATTTATTTAATATTTTACATTGTTCAGGTTTCAAAGTTTTTCCCATAACATCTAATGAATAAGGAGTAAAAAATCTAAATGCATCTAAAATTCTAATACAACCTAATTGCATTGAAAAATATTCTTCTTCTTGTTTACATAGTACATTTATTTTTTGTTGTTGTAATTTTTCAGATGAAAATAAATCTTTCATTACTAGATGGAAATCATATTTAGAACCATTATAGAAATATAAAGGAACAAAGTTATATTTAAATTTGTTAGCATTAAGATTACAAGAATTATGTGCTGCACCTCTATATAATCCATTTAGATGATCATGATCTTTTACTTTATCAATATATCTACCTCTGCCAGTTTTATATTTATTTGTAAAACCTTTTCCACAGTAATAACAATTTATTTCATCATAAAATTCTTTTCTTTCTTCATCCGTTAATGGTATCATTGGTTTATTTGTTTCAAGCAATTGTGAAAAACGTCCTTGTAATTCTTCTACTTTCTTTGTAAACATTTCTGAACTATCTTCACCATAGTATTGTAAATATTCTGATTTAAATAATTCAGGATAATTCGAATGAATGTACATTCCCCAACATAATGGTTTTTGTTCAAATAAATATTTTTCTTTACTTTGTTCAGTTGAACTTTTTCCAGGTGCACTTCTTTCAGGCGCACTTTTTTCAGAATTATAATTTTCAGAATTATAATTTTCAGAATCGGGTGAAGCCCTGGAACTTTCAGTTTGATTTTGTGTCATATTAACATTATAAGCTTCAAAATCACAATAAATAGTAAAGGGTACTTTATTTTTAAAATACCATTTATTATATTCTAAATAATCATCTTTTGGAAAAGTATTTTGAACTGCTTCGTTTTGTTGACAATTCTCCAAATGTCTATTCATTTCTTCTAAAGTTCTAAAACTTGTCATACATTGAAGACAAGGAAAATTTTTATTATCTGAAGTTTTTGTAAATATAGAAACATCTTTACACAATATAAAATGACCCTGATAATATAATATATTCGCTTGTGCTGGTTGTTTTGACTGTTCTAGTTTTTCAAATTCATCTTTATATATTTCATGTGTTTCATTAATTTCTTTTGTAAGATTAAATGTATTTTGATAATAATTTTGATTTAATATTTGTAGCTGATAAATATATTCTTTATCATATTGTTCTTTATATTGTTGTAGACATTTTTTTAAAGATTCATTTATTTTTTGTTTGGTTTCATTTTCTTCATTATTTAATCTGAGCGAAGCTCCTCTGGCTTTAGCCGATTCTTTATTATTTTCTTCATTTAATTTTTGAATTGTTTCTATCTTATTTTGATATTTATGGTGATATTCTTGTAGTAACATTTTTGTTTGTTGTTGATAATCTATTTTACATTTTTGTAAACTTTTATTTAAATTTTCTAATTTTTGTTGGTATTCTGAAGATAAAGATGAATATTTGTAATTATAATCATCAGTACGTCCTTTATAATTATTATGATTAATCATTATTGGTGTTAGTGTTTTAACAAGTTCAAATTTTTCAGTACATATTATATTTCCTTGGTAAAAAATATTATGATGCATGTAATTACCTCTATCATTATATACTATTTCTGATTGGCAAAAATTTTTATTATTCAAATAAAATTTTTTTGAATCTGAGTAAAGTGGAGTAATTTTACCAATAGAAACATAATTCACATTTAATTCAAAAACATTTACTTCAACTAAATTTTTATTCTTTTTATGAAACTTTAGTAACCTATTATAATCATATGGAAATTCATCTGAGCCATCAGAAAGATCAAATTCACTTATGTATTCTTCTTTATTGTAATGACTTAGTCTTTCTTTATGATATTTTGCAGGATGTAAATGTGCTATAATACTCCACAGAAAACAATAATCATCTTCATTTTTTATGTTGATTATTTGTGGTGAACTGAAAGGTAAAGGAACATAACTACCACCAGTATTATTTTTATATTTATCAATTACTATTTTCTTAGATAGTATTTTAACAAATCTCCAACCAGATTCACGTAACTGGTCTTCAATTATACAATTTTCTAATTTAAGTATCATCGATTCAAATATGGGTTGTATATCATTTACATTATGAATTTCTTGCGAATTTGTAAAATGTCCTTGTATTATTTCTTCAGGAATTCCATCAGGTCCATTTTTTGTATAAAGTACTTCTACATTCATATAACATTTGAAAGATTTCTTAAATATATTATAAAAGTTGGTTTAGAATATCAGAAAAAGTTTTATCGGTTTCATTATATTCAACCGATTCAACCGATTCATTAAATAAATATTTTATATCTGTTACGGCTTCATCAAATTCATCTATTTCGTTAAATTCATCAGTATCGCTAAATAAATATTTTATATCTGTTACGGCTTCATCTTCACTATTAAAAAATTTTTTATATTCCGAATGTGAATAATCATCAAACATTTTTTTAACTTTTATATCAGTAGGCAATGTTTCTAGATAGTTTTTATAACTATTTAATTTTAATATATTTCCTTCATCAACTCGTTCTACATTTTGTAAATGCATTTTACTTTGTAGATGAGATTGATAACTTCTTTTTGTTTGCAATTTTTTTCACATAAGACACAATAAAATTTTTTCATTTTTTATTTTTTAAAGAAAAAATTTGTGTTTTAGTTTTTTTTTAAAAAAAAAAATTTTTGTTTTAATTTTTAGAGAAAAAAATTCTAAAATATATATATAATGGAAACATTCTAATATATCTGCAAAATCGGGCGAAGCCCTAGAACCTTCGGTTTGATTATGATAAATTTGTTTAATTATTAAGTATTTCACTTACACCATTTATTAATGGTTTTATATCATTATATGTTTTTTTGGCTTCAACAAATGTAGATTTGGCATCAGAAAATGTAGATTTAACATCAGATATTATTGGTGTTGCTTTTCTTAAAGCGTTTCTAACATCATTTATTGCAATTTTAAATAGTTTAATGTTTCATTATCTTGTAATCTTTTTTGGTATTGGTATACCAAATTTTGCATTTAAATAATGATCAAAATAAAAATAAAATGTATCAGGAATAATTTTTAGTGGTACTTTTGCTTCAGACTCTAAAAAGATAATTATTTGTTCTATAACTTGATTTGATAAATGTTTTGTACTTGCATACATTCTAATATCAAAATCTTGAGAGTTATTATAGATTTCATGTTCGGTATCTACTAATATATTTAAATCTTTATCATATACTTGCATATGTCCACTTATGGTGTCAACACGTATTATTCCATATTTATGATGTGTATAATATGATAAAGGCATATTCATTTTATAATTTTTATTAATATCATTAAAGAATGCTGCATTATTTTGTGTAGTTGTAAAAAATGTTTGAATGTTTTCTCTAATCTTATTATCTACATCACAAGCTTTATGAGCTAATACAACTATTTGAATATTTTGATGTCTTCCTTTTGTAAATATTTCTGACATATTTTTTTGTTTTGATAAACTTGCAACATCATCTAAAATTAATAAAGATTTATTTTCAGGTGTACCAGCAAAACTTTCCATATCTTGTAACTCATCTAATTGTTTATCATTATAGACGTTTGTAAAAGTTGGCCATTCAGAAGTATGCATACAAAAAATATGTACTTTTGTTTCATCCTTATAATATTGGTTTATATATTTTTTAATAAACGTAGTCTTACCACTTCCAGTTTTACCGTAAACAATGAAATGTAAATTTTCTTGATACATTTTACCTTGTTTAATATTTTTATTATTAGTTTTATCCTTAATCTTATCTTCCTCAGTCTTCCATCCTTCAAAAGTTTTTTTTTCTTGATTATAAAAAATTATTCTCTTTTGTTCCTCTGTTAGAAAGTAACCCCATTGATTTCCAATACATATAACAAGATGATAAATAAAAAATATTAAAATACATGCTAACAATATTTTTATACAATGAAATTTTAAAAAATTCCAAAGACGTGTAAGATCTGATTGTGGTATTTTTTTATTAAGAGATGAATTAGGGGGTAGTGTCTCTAAATATTTTTATTATATGTATTTTTATCTATATTATTATATATATTTTTATCTATATTATTATATGTATTTTTATCTATATTATTATTATATCTAGTATTATATATAGGATTTTCTACAATATTATTAATATCTTTGAGATTCGGATCTTGAGGGGTTAGTGTATCTTGAAACTCAGTGTTATTCAAATAATTATTTATTATTTCGTTTATTGCATTAAGAGATTTATGACGACTTAGATTACTTTTATTACTTTTATTACTTTTAATTATAACCGGTGAATATAAATCTTCCAAATTTTCGTTTTTATTCATTTAATATTTTTAAAATAAAAATTTAGGAATTATTATTTTTTAATTCCGGACTCGCATTCTTACACTCTTATGAGTGTTTTTTTACCTCTGTAGAACCTCCGGAATGTGTCGGACTTTTTGTTCCTATACTCAAAAGAAGTATGTTCCGAACCTCTCCTCTCTTCCGGAATGCTTAAGAATATTTTAATAAAATAATATTTTATTCTTTATAAAAAATAATATTTTAATATATATAAGATTATTTTAGTTGAAATACAACTATTTTAGTTGAAATACAACTATTTTAGTTGAAATACAACTATTTTAGTTGAAATACAACTATTTTAGTTGAAATACAACTATTTTAGTTGAAATACTAATATAAATTATTATTTTGACATAAATTATTATTTTGTTGATTATTATTATGTTGATTATTATGTTGATTAAGTTTTGGACATACTGTTACATGTCGCTGAAAATTTTTCTTTAATATAATTTTTTGACAACCTCTACATTTAACTTTTTCTTTTAAACAATCCTTACACTGATATTTACTATCATAAAACTCTGTCTTAGGTTTAGTAATTTGACAACTTGTACATTGTCTTGTAGAACTTATACAAGAATTATAATGATTAGTAATTCCTTGATTTGTAAAATATTTATTACAATTACGACATAACTGATCTTTTAATTTATCTTTTTTTTCTTTTTTAACCTCTTCTGTTTGTTCGCATAATTTTAAATGACGTGCAAAATTTTTTGATGTTATATTTTTATTACATCCGGAACATATTTTTTTGTTATTACTTTCAACAAATTGATTTTTATCAATATAATTATTTTGTGCTACATTATTATTTTGTGCTACATTATTATTTTGAACAAAAGGATTATTTTGAACAAAAGGATTATTTTGTGCTAAATAATTATTATTATTATTTTGCCTAGGTGTATTTTGCTTAGGTGTATTTATTCTAGCAGTATTTTGCCTAGGTGTATTTATTCTAGCAGTATTTTGCCTAGGTGTATTTATTCTAGCAGTATAAAGATTTTGTTCTTTATCTGAAATAAATAAATGCTTTAATCTTTGTAATGGTTGCTCTGATTGAATATTATTATACTGAATACTATTATTAGGTTGAATATTATTCTGAATATTATTAGGTTGAATATTATTAGGTTGTATATTATTAGGTTTGTAATTGATTGATATGCATACCACATGGTGTGTTTTTCATATGAGAATATAATAGTGTTTGATTTAAAAAACGCATATTGCAAACTTGACAAATTTGAGTCATTTCCATTTTTTTATTTTTATTAGGAAAAATTTTATTTTTATAATGAGAAAAAATTTTATTTTTATTGTTTAAAAATGATGTTACCAAATGTTGGTGGAGGTGCATATATCCCGAATAATCGTGAATTAGAAATAGAGATAGAAAATTATATTATGAAAACTGGAGACGTTTTATCTGGTCCATTGCATCTTTCTATTCTTCCACAACAAAATACAGAGTTAACAAATAAACAATATGTTGATACACAAATCAATGAATTAAAAGAAAAATATATAAACGATGTTTTGGTTCCACTGATGAATGAATTAAAGTTGCTTAAACTTAATGATAAATCATTAAACGAAAAATTATTAAAACTTGATAAAAAGGATAGAGAGCTAGAAGCAGATATAGCAAAACTTTTTAAAAAGATTTCAGAACAATCAAAAATTTTAATATTACTTTCTTTAAATTTAAAATCTGCTGTAATTAAAAATAAACATCAGATAAAAATGTTAAAAGAACAATTAGAAGATGAAATAGAAAAACTACCTGAAAGAATTAAAAAAAATTTAAAACAGTTACAAACTACATTCCAAAAAAAGTGTTGATGAATTGAGTTCTAAAATTACTCAACAAATGAAAAAGATGAATAGAATAATAAATGAAGTAAACTCACTTAATGAAAAAGTTGATAAAATGAAAACTCTTAAAATCAATTTAGAAAATGAATTAAAGAAAAATTTACAAGAAAACTCTAAAGAAAATAAAGAACAGTTAGATTCTGTTAAAAGACAATTAGATGTTCTTAAAATTAAGTTAAATGCTCTTAAAACGGCGTTGAAGATTAATCAGCAGAAAATGCAAGTTAATAGAAGAGAAATTAAAGTACATCACAAGCTACTTGACGCAATAGATAAAGTGCAACAGGCAATTAATAAAGTTATCTCGAAGTTGTTAGATATTCACAAACGTAAATCTTAAACGAGTATTGTAAATATTAATTTAAATATTTTTTACCTATAAAAAATAAGAATCATAAAAAATATAAATATAATTTAAAAAATACAAAAATATAAATATAATTTTAAAAATATAAAAGTATAAATATATAAAAGTATATAAAAGTATATAATTTTAAAAAATGGATAAAATTAGAGCTAATAATTTTAAAAGAATTAAACAATTAGAAGAGTTAATAAAAGAAAGAAATATTATGAAAGAAAATCATAGAATAAAAAGAATGATTGATGCAGGTTTGGTTCCTGATAAAGTTAAACCAAAAACGCAATCTGCAAAAGTTAAGAACAAAAAATAAACATTTTTTTTTTATAATGGACATCGGTTCATGGGTCAACGGAGATGTCTTCCAGGGCTTCGCGCTTCGCGCTTCACCCGTATTTATATTTTTCCCAAAAAGTCAAATTTATTACTAAAAAAATGCCTATAATTTATAAACACAATCTTAAACATTTTGCTTCAAATCAAAAAATTTCTCATGAACCACGTATGAATCCGGTTTACCATTATGATAATAGAGAAACAGTCGGAACAGAAAAGTTCCTAGGCACCGCAGGTGCCGTCCAAAAAGAAGGGGATGGCATCTTTTCTGGTATTGGTAGTATCGTTAACTTAATTAAAAATAATAAAGATTTGATTACATCTGCTGCAAAAGGAGCAGATGCTATAGGTAGTACAGCTAGTGCAATATCAAATGCTGTCAAGTCTCAAAACGAATTAAAACAACTAGAAGCTATTCGTAAACTTAGGAATGATTCTGAAGAACTAAAAAAATTAAAAAAACTTTCAGATGAAACAAAGAACAAAATTGCTAACATAGCTGTTGGGGTTGAAACCTTGAGGAGCGGAGCTCCGTCTGATAGTAAACATAATAAAAAAACAATTGAAGAAATAAGAGGTAATGGCGTGAGCAGCAACCTTCTGTCTAACCAGCAAAGCTGTAGCGGAGCTGGTCTAGCAAAATTCTAAAATTATATTTAGTAAAATTCTAAAATTATATTTAGTAAAATTCTAAAATTATATTTAATAAAAATTTTTTTCTATCTGTGAGAAAAACAAAAAGTCAAATTATTTCTTATAAAAATGTCTTCGCTTATCGAAAATAAATTTAAATTAGACGATCCTCCGTTCGTCAGTTATAATCAAAAAAGAATGACTATATAAGAATTGCTATGAATCCCGGATCTTCCAGTAGAGTAAACACTGGAGGAGATTTAATCTTTGAAGTTGATAATCAGCACGAGTTATTTATATTTACCTGATTCATTTTTACACTGCGAATATTCTTTATATAGTGATGCTAATTTTACAACACCATTACCAGATACCGATAATATTACACTAGAGAATAATTTTTTCCCAAGTTTATTTACACAAATGCGTTTAGATGTTGCAACTCAAAATATAGAAACAATAAGTGATTCCCAGGTGTAATTGATACAATGCTTAGATTTATAACAATTGGTGAAAATAATAAAAAGCATGAAATCGAAGGTTGGTTTCCTGATACTAATGATGGTATAATTATTGATGATTTAACTCACGCTGGAACAGATGCCGCAGGAATTGCGAAAGATGTAGAAAATATTGCAAAACATTTAAATAAAACAAATAATGAAGCATATAAAGAAAGACGTGAATTTAACAAAAAAAGTAAACAGACAGTAAATTGGTCATTGTCTCCATTATTCGGATATTTAGATTATGATAAAATTTCATATCAATTAAAATTTAAATTAATAATTCATCGTACAGCAAATAATGAATTAATCTTTTTTGGTAAGACTGGGAAAAAAGCATATTTAAAAATTGATAGACTTGAATGGTGGATTAAGCATATTACTCCTAGTTTAGAGGTTGAAACAGCTATTGCAAAAAGATTAAATACTAACAAACCAATTCCAGTAAATTTTCTAAAGCGTACTGCTAGTTCAGTAACTTTTTCCGAACAAAGATTTAACTGGCATTTTACTAGAACTGCGAATACTCCAAGATATTTATTACTAACATTTCAAAGAAATAATTCTCCAAGTTTTGATAAGACAATAATATCTTCCATATTAATACAATTCGAAGTTTAAAGTTTCATTAAATCAAACTCGATATCCAATTGATCCATTAAGATTCGATGATACCAATAATCAATTTATGGAAGGATATGATTCTTATAGAAATCTTTGTATAGAATTTGGAGTTGAACCACAATTAACTCCTGGAGATTGGAGACATTTATATCCAATTTTCTGTTTCGATTTAAGTGCACAATCTGAAGATATTATTAAAAATGGTTGTGATGTAACAATTAATATTGAAAAGAAAGATTCCACAACTTCATTGATGCTTATGGTTTATTGCTAGAAGATGCAAAATATTCTATTGAAATTCTTAATGGAAAGATGGTTAGGATCGGCTAAGCGCTTAAAGACCTGGTTTTGCTCCGATCGGTTAATTAAATTTTTTTCATCTAGAATAATCAAAATTTTTGTTAACTTAAAATTTCTTAACTAAAAATTTTTCATAACTAGAATAGATTTAAATTTTTGATAACTACTTAAATTCTTAAACTTAAAATTTTTTATTAAAAATGTCGCAAGCGAAAAGTAATATTAATAATAAAACTGTTGAATTAAAATTACGTATATTGTTGACAAAATACCCCTAAAACTATTACTATTAACAAAAAAAAGTATTACATAAGTAAACCAATGATAGAGAATATTCAATTACTAGAAGAAAAGAATGGCGGTATTCTCCCCTTAATTCCACTAATAATAGGAGGCATAGCAGCTGCAGGAAGTGTTGCAGGTGGGACAGCTGGTATTGTCCAAGCAGTAAATAAAAATAAATCAGAGAAGGCAGCATTAGAAGAAACAAACGACCGTCATAACAGAGAGTTAGAGAAAGTTGCTAGGGGTGTGAAGGGACATCGGTTCATGGGTCAACGGAGATGTCTTACCAGGGCTTCGCCCGAAGGTAAAAGGAGTAAGATAATTTTATTAGTAAATTAAAATTTAGTTGATGAAGGAAAAAACGAGTTCTTAAAAATATTCTCCACAATGTTGATGATTTAATTGAAATTAAAGAAATAAAGATGGTTCTGGAATATATCTAAGTCCTAGTATGATAAGGTAATAACCTCAGAACCTTTGGTTCTTTTCGGTAAAACAATTTTTTTTTTTTTATTTTTTAAATTTTTTTTTTATCTTTTAAAATGAATTATAAAAATTCCGAAAATTTAATTAAATTAAAAATTTATAATTTAGATTTATTGAATTATCTATTAAACAAAAATAAAAACTCAAATTGTAAAATTTATGAAGGTAACGACGACAAACAAAGTTTGGGCTACACCTACGGTGGTGACATACAAAAAACATTAGAAAACTTTCCTGGCAATTTATTTGGAGTAAATATTCGAAAGAATAAACATCTTCCTGGTCATTCATATACTGGTCCAGGAACTCGATTAGATATAAGACTAGATGAGAAATAATAATCCGAAACCAGGTGAAAGAACCAATAATAGAGTAGCGCATGCCCGCCGCTTACAGGCATGATATAGCTTATCGAAATCATGATCTAAGTCTCGTCATGCAGCTGATAAGAAGATTGATTCAAGAATTAGATAGTATTCATAATCCTCAACATTTTAGAGCAAAAAATTGAAAGAATGTTTGTTAAGTAAAGCTTTACAAGCTAAACTCATATTATTCGGTCAAGGGTTTAAATGAAAATCATAATTCAGACGTTTATGCTCTGAAATTCATAACGAATATAGAAAGCCTAAATATTTATTATTAACAAAAGTAAAAGTATTTAAATAAAGATTGATGATATTTGAGTGCTGATCTTTATTCATATGCTCCGAAATGAAAGGGACCGCACCGAAGGTTCTAAACGACAAAGTCTGACTACAAATACGTCATTGACCGTTATAGATTTATATACCCGATATGCTTGGGTAAAACCTTTAAAAAATACAAAAGTGGTCTATCAGTTAAATATGCGTTATTGAAGAATCTTTACAGAAAGTAAAGAGAAAGCCAAAAAAATTGTTTGTGTTGATAAAGTGTCGGAATTTTTTATTAACCGAAATGTTCAGCCACTGATTTGAAACATGTTTATATTCAACTTGAAAACGCGAGGAAAAGCTATAGTGATAGAAAGATTCAATCGGGACGTTGAAAAATATAATTTTTCAAAAATTTAACTCAGCAAGGAAATCAGAAATGGTTTAAACATATTACCAGGAATTGTTGTAAGCGCAAAGCTGTACAAATAATAAAGTTCATTCAGGTATTGAAGAAACCCCAAAGAAACATGCTTCTGACGACCCAGATTCTAATACGAAAAAAAATATTCGAGAATAATTTCAATTGAATGAGAGAGTAATCCGAATTATGCAGAAACTTAAGAGCCATAGCCGTAAATTTAAAATTGAGATAGAGTTAGAATATTTAAATATAAGAACAAATTTGAAAAAGGCTTTGATTGTGCTATTGGACTACTATAGAAAATATTTGAAGTTTGCCTAAAATAACACTACCACAAAGTTATCCGATAGCCTTATGTAAAGCAAATTTAACCAGATTTAGATAATGAGTGATATCACAGAGGCCGTTTTCATCAAACTGCCATTACACAGCAAAAACAGTGCTTTATCCTTTTGGTGGCGCTTTAGCTAGCTTACGCTTGAGTATAATAAGATTGTTTAATTCTCTAAACATAATATCTAGAATATGCTACTCGCCTTTTGTAATTGTGTACAAATAAACCATTACAAACAAATTGACCACAATAAAGTTGTTGCATGGTGTTTGAATTTGAAAACGTATTGCCATGTCCCGTTCCAAGTAATTCTTTTTAGCTTTTACATTCATTGTAGGTGGCAAACCGTATTGATCAAATAATACTTATTCACCGCTGTTTGTTAAAAACGCCGGCTGACCAATGATGTAATGCCCCGTTTTGGTCTGAAGTGTGAAGATTCGTTATAATTTACAGTTATTGATTGAAACTTGTTCCGTGACCTGAAGGTTCCTGTTGGCTTATTTTTTTAGGACTTGTAATCTGCTCCTCATTAGAACATGAAAACTTTTTTATTCCTAATCGATTAGCGATTTCTTTAGGTCGAAATTCGTGTTGTCTGTGTTCCATATAATTTCAAAAACTCATTTATGTTGCTCATTTTATAATAAAAAAATTTCTTAAGGGACCGCTAGAGAGTCATAGGGGGGGGGGTTTTGATTTAAAACTGTTCTCTAATGATG
>CAJQUW010007445.1:0-143786 GCA_907163375.1 Prostheceraeus crozeri | reverse complement strand
GAGATCATATCATAAGCAGCCTGCCACTGGTAGAGGAAAATAACACAATCAAAGACAATGATTTCAATTAACTTTGAAAGATGCAAAGGGATGGGTTTTAAGTAGTGAATTGAATCTCGATCTCGCCTCTCAATCTCGAGATCTCGAATCAATATTTTCCAAATACTGAGATTTCGAATTCCATATTACACGTATAGGTCTATGTCAGATTGTGACAACTACTCAGAAAGTGTAATTAATTTCAGACAATTGCCAATTGCTGTACATTAGTCAACCTGTGGGCCTAATTGCAATTACATATCTCTATTTGTAATTGAAATTATAATGTCAGCACAAATCTACAATCTGGTTTACATTTGGAATTCATCAATGCAATTAAGTGCGTGCAGAAAAATGTCCCCATAGCTGAGAATTGCTTCCTGCCGTGAGGAAGTTACATGGAACACCATGCAGGCTAGCATGACAATGGTTGGTGCTAATTTAGTTCGCATGGGTAATAAATTAGGTACCTATGAGTCACCCCCCTCCAGGTTTTCAAATTTGTCTGAAATCTGCAAAAATGAATCAATCGTCACCAAACTTCAGTCAGATGTACTGAAGCATATTATCTACCCAAATACAAACATTTAAGCTGATCGGACAAGTACATTTTACATTAGAGACGACAACGTGAAGTGTAGCGATGTCAACAGCTTGATCTTACATCGTCTGTTCGACGCATTATTGTTACTCGTGTGAGCATTGTTCAGGGATGCCGGAGCGAATTTTGGGCAAGGTGGGCAAGAATGTTGGAGCAAGGCAGGTGCTGAAAAAAACCTTCATTATTAAGAAGCTCAAACCATTAAAGTCTTTCACACATGCATATCAAGGTGATAGTGTTCGGCATGAGTACTCGTGTAGGCCTACTCACTCTCAAAGTGTTGTTCGAGTAGTGATTCCGAATGCTCGAAGCAAACTAATTGTGTGATAGCTTGCACAAGTCATTGTTTTGCCAGGAATTCACTAAGTAGTAAGTCCTCTTCAACCTATTTCATAGTTTTCCTCATTCAAAAATGATAATTCTTAGATCTAAACTACCGCATAGTAGCATATGACTACATGTACAAGATCATGCCGATCAGAGAATGTGAAGATTTCTATTCGCTATTATTCAGATTGATGATTGATTACCTATTTCTCTGCATTGAAGCATTCAGCGCAAGATAATACGATTAAAAGTACGATTCATGATTGCTTAGATGACATTATTCGTTACATTAGTATCTCAATAAGGCAAACACTAAGACAAAGCAGGTTAAATAGCAAAAAAATATATCTCAGTTATGCCATCAGTCGTGAATAAGATTCCGTATGTGGTTTTCACTAACCGCGACTTCACACGAATCAGTGTCTATAATAGTAGATATTGCCGATATACAATTATACAAGTAAGTAGTGGTATGTTCTATAAACATTCATATATCGAAATCAGGAAGTGGAAAAGCAATTTTATTTTTGTTTTTTGGGTTAAGCAAAGGGGATGCATTCTCAAGTACCGGAGAAGTAGGTCCATGAAGCCATGAAATTTGGTTCGTTTATTTCATCTCAGAAGATGATAACATGCATACATTTGATTATTGATTATTTATTATATCAGATAGAGAACTCTAGTGATCTCAATGAATAATTTTGAGCATTAAATTTGCCAAAACAAAATCTGCAGTTGACAATTTGGCAAAAAATTATTTTATAATGCCAGCAATACAGTGAATATGAAATAATCCCCGCTTTTTGTAAGGCCGATTTGATGAAAAGTGCGTGAAACGTTGATAGGCCTTCTATGGTCGATATAAGAGGATAGCATTAATGAGTAAGTCTACGTAAATTATGAACTTAGAGAATATGTAACTACGTTTGCCTGCAAGCTATTTATGGAGCTGCAACTCAGCTTATATGAATATTGTATTGAAGTACACGTCATAATAGTATTACATGATATATTGATATTTTTGATCGGAGGAGGAATAAGTCTTCGACTGAGAAAAAAGATATGTATTAATCAACGTTTCGCGATCAGCTTCAACTGGATAAAAGTGAACAATATTCATATGCATTGATGTTTCATTCGAATACTCGAGTAGTCGTCATTCGAGTAATGCCGAAAAAACTGAACTACAATATAGACTTACAATCCAATCGTTTGCTTATCTCTTTTTTGGCTTCCTTCCATCTCTTTCGGAATCGGAAAGCCTACCTACATTTTTGGTACTTTTAGAAGACAAAATCTTACTTGAAGTTACGTAGAAAGAGGACTCACAAAGATTGAATTTCGAGAAAAGCGACTAAGCATTCCTGTTTGATGGATGTACAAAGCAACATTTACGGTGTGCATCGCCTTACGGATTAATTGCATTGTATGTATAAGACAAGCACTTAGATGTAACATACATCATAAACTGAGTTTCGTATTAGTCTAGGCCTTCTTTTTGTCATTGATGTCATTTTTGACATAACAGTTAAAATTGTGATCTTTTAGTGTATGGATGAGTGTACATGTGCGTGTAACACCATGCTTTCGAGCTACTTTGTTCATGAAAACTATCTTTTCAATTAATTAACTTTGAAACACTGGAAACTCATAGAATCTGCTGCATTTTTAATTACCAAAATGTGTTAGCTAACTACCCTATGTTAATTAAAATTATTCTGGACAAAGAAGAAAACTGTTTCATCAGAAATACCTTTAATTCGAAGTTAGATCTCGAAAACAATTGTTGTACAACTACACTTCTGCTCAAGGCCACCTTTTCCCCCGCTGCCCCTCCTCAGTCAGGGCAAGGGCACCTTTACCCACTCTTGCCCCCCTGTTCCGTCATCGCTGGTATTGTTCTCTCTCTCTTCGTCTCATCCCCTGCTGTATAAAATCTTCCCACAACCACTGCCTTGCCAGTTAAAATTGTTGGTGTAAGGGATGTAGCGTGGTCATCTCACTTCACGAGTTGTCGCGAAATGACTTTGTTGACTTCAAGTGCTTTCTGCTCAGACGATGAGGTCAGACGAAGTCAGATCAAGCTACAGACATCGCTGCACTTCAAGTTATCGTCTCTAATTCAAATTTACTTGTCCGATTTGCGCAAATTTTGGAATGTGGAATCGGTCCGTTGGAAAGAAACAAAGAATACTGTGACTTCATATTAGAGACATTCAATTCGATTGATGACAACATAAAGTTTACCATTGAAAACTCTGAAGATGGGTTACTGAATTTTTTAGATTTAAGTATTTGGTTAGAGAATAGGAAAATCATGCAAGTAGTATTAAAAGGGCTCACACTGTCCCAGGATCAGTACATTTTGAATTTGAACCTAATGTACCGATTTGTTTTTAAACTTGATCTTGTGGTTGTAGTCGTCTGTTATTTGAAGTGTTGATTGCGAACACAAGTGTACTGTTTTGTGTTATTTGTGAAGAGAATAGTGTAATGTGTTGATGATGTGAGTTCGGTTAGGTACATTTAAATGTTCTAGAGTTGTTAATTTGAACATGAATGGCAAAGTGTGAGGATTGAAACGTTGAGGATTGCTGTAATTGTGTTGAGTATGAGTAGGTAATATTCTAATTGTGTTGAGGATGAGTACGTAATGTTCTAATTGTATTGAGGATGAATACATAATGTTCTAATTGTATTGATGATGAATACATAATGTTCTAATTGTATTGAGGATGAATACATAATGTTCTAATTGTGTTGAGGATGAGTACGTAATGTTCTAATTGTATTGAGGATGAATACATAATGTTGTAATTGTATTGAGGATGAGTACGCAGATGTTCTAATTGTATTGAGGATGAATACATAATGTTCTAATTGTATTGAGGATGAGTACGCAGATGTTCTAATGCTGAACTTGTTATTTTTGAATGATTATGTTGAAGGCTATCTATCTATCTATATATATATATATATATATATATATATATATATATATATATATTATATGCATGGAGAATTGTTTATTATTATCATTATGGTTTGTGTTCGATTGAGACAATTGTGACCATTGTGTCCATTGTGACCATTGAATCCTTCATTTCTATTTTGTGTTCTTTTGTCAAATATTGATAATATGATTCCCCAAATTCCATAATAGTTTACAAAGTGAAAAAGACAACATTTACTATGTATGTTTAATTAAATATGCGAAAATACGTTAGGGTACATGATGGCCATCTCAGAGAGAAAGCCCTCTCCCCACTGATGGAAAGCAGTGTTATTTGAGTAGTCATGCTCCTTCATGTGGACGGGGCAAACGACTGGCTGACTGCTCCGAAGTTGCAGGGCCGTCACTACAAGTACTCTCCACAAGTATACTTCACAACCACATGATAGTCTCATAACCGTATCCAGTTTTCCACCAATGAGGAATATCCCAGAGGAGGTACCAGAGAAGAATATTTCACCACTCCTGGACTTATCTTTTATTTCTCCAATCACCGTATCGAGTTTACCGCCTTCAATGGGTTCCGTTGTGTTCCCCGATAAGATAATGTTGTTTGAGCTTCCTGCCATGGTAGTAGTGAGGATTAGAACAGATAACAATTGGAACTATCCCACGTCTTATATAGCCAAAGGAGGGAGAATTAGAACAATTCTGATTGGCTGTTGGGAATTCCTTTGTTTAGAAAGTATATAAGTCCTGAAATTGTACCAATTCCAATCCCGAAGTTGTTGTGAAATTGAAAGAGATAGTCAAAATGGTAGGCCCCAACACACCACCTCAATCGCCTGTTCCAACCGAGGGATCGACATCGAACATATTCGATTTGGTTGACTCACATATCAGCGAAGATCAGACAACACCACCGATAGAAGCACGCATTAGTGTTAAGGTGTGGAACGCTCCAGAAAGAGTGCACACAAAGCGGCTGAAGTTGAGACTTGAACCTGACGACGAGAAGCTAAAGAACTTGATAGAGTTCTCCTTTATTGAATCAGAAACTCCGAGGCGATGTCCCGATGCGCCGCGAAAGACGAAGGTCAGTCTGCAAGTGGACCTGCGGAAGATACCACCGTTCCCGATCTTGGACAATTTGTAGACTCTCTAGCTTTCTGTATCGTAGCGCTTTTTTGTAATCTTCAAAATATCAATGTTATTATGAGTACAAAATTGGTGTTTTGATTTCTTTTCAAAGGAGCATTGCCTCCAAGATTTGAGTGGAAGTTGGGATTAAAGTTTTGAAATAACATCTACTTACATATGAGGATGGAACGACATGTAGTTCCCCTGGAAATTGTCATACGTAGTGCATACAATACACCATTAGAATGAGAATGAAAAGAGCTTTCGAATGATATACGGTATGCACCCACTTCCTCAAAAAAACTTGCTGTATGACAGCCTTGAAGATAGATAAACGATGGAAAAAAATTGACTTTTTAAAATTTTGCAAAATCAATCTAGTTTTCAAACGCATGTAGCTCGTCAGGAAGGCATCATACATGATGCATACAATACACCATTGGAATCACAATGAAAAGAGCTTTCCAATGATATAAGGTATGCACCCATTTGCTTAAAAAATCCATGTTGTATGCACGTGTATGCAAATGGAAAATTTCCAAGTTTTTCTCGAAAAATGACTGATTTTCCAGATTTTGACCAAGTTCCAAACTTAAAGTTTACAACTCAAAATTATCACAATACTTAACACTTTTACCCTCAACCTTGACCTGACCTGACCTTTGACCTTCATACACTTCATACACGACGCGCCGCGGTGGGGGGGCTGAAAATTTTTCGGATTATAGGGTAAATAAATTTTCGAGTGCGCTACGCGCACTCGAAAATTTATTTACCCATGGGCTCCGAGCGCCATAGGTACTCTTTCTTCTCAACTGAACCCTAACCCTAACCCTAACCCTAACCTAACCCTAACCCTAACCTAACCCTAACCCTAACCCTAACCCTAACCTAACCCTAACCCTAACCCTAACCCTAACCCTAACCCTAACCCTAACCTAACCCTAACCCTAACCCTAACCAGAGGCGCATATCTTCCACAGTCTTGTTTTAATGCAGCAATTGATAAGTGCGCAAAATTTCAAAATGCGATGACCACATAAACATCCTCAGCTGATGCCTCATGTGTTCACCATATGGTTTGTTTAAATGGATCATTTGATAAGTGCGCGAAATTCGAAATTTTGATTGGGTGATAATTCTATTAAGATTGATCACTCTGGAACAATTTACATGTTACTTTCTTCTGAGTTCATAAGTAGGTACATTAATGTTCTAAACCTAAAGAGATAGAAAATAACTTGATCAAAATTAATAAACTCTGTTACAATTTAATGTCAAGTTATTAATGTTACACTTTATCAGCTGTTTGATTTTGAATCTTGTTTAAATGAATACATTTTGTTTGACTATATCATCTCAATGGCATGACGTCAGTAGGTCTTTGTTCGTAGTTGCTTTGTGTATTTCATATATAAAGAAAGTGTTGAAGCCAGTTCTTCACTCATTTTTGAATTATCAGCCTGCCTAGCAAGACGTCAGCTCCGTTCTTTCAAACCTTGATCAATATTCTAAAGTGAGTTTGGAACAATTTATATGTTACTTTTTCTAAGTTCATAAGTAGGTACATTAATAAGTTCTAAACCTTAAGAGATAGAAAATAACTTGATCAAAATTAATAGACTTAAAGTTGTGTTTATGAAATTTATTAAAGACTTTAGCTATTCTCTTACGTATAATACTCACTACCACGATGTGAGTTTGGAACAATTTACATGTTACTTTCTTCTAAGTTCATAAGTAGGTACATTAATGTTCTAAACCTCAAGAGATGGAAAATAACTTGATCAAATTAATAAACTCTGTTACAATTTAATGTCAAGTTATTAATGTTACACTTTATCAGCTGTTTGATTTTGAATCTTGTTTAAGTGAAAACATTTTGTTTAACTATATCATCTCAATAGCATGACGTCAGTAGGTCTTTGTTCGTAGTTGCTTTGTGCATTTCATATATAAAGAAAGTGTTGAAGCCAGTTCTTCACTCATTTTTGAATTATCAGCCTGCCTAGCAAGACGTCAGCTCCGTTCTTTCAAACCTTAATCAATATTCTAAAGTGAGTTGGGAACAATTTAGATGGTACTTTTTTCTAAGTTCATAAGTAGGTACATTAATAAGTTCTAAACCTTAAGAGATAGAAAATAACTTGATCAAAATTAATAGACTTAAAGTTGTGTTTATGAAATTTATTAAAGACTTTAGCTATTCTCTTACGTATAATACTCACTACCACGATGTGAGTTTGGAACAATTTACATGTTACTTTCTTCTAAGTTCATAAGTAGGTACATTAATGTTCTAAACCTCAAGAGATGGAAAATAACTTGATCAAATTAATAAACTCTGTTACAATTTAATGTCAAGTTATTAATGTTACACTTTATCAGCTGTTTGATTTTGAATCTTGTTTAAGTGAAAACATTTTGTTTAACTATATCATCTCAATAGCATGACGTCAGTAGGTCTTTGTTCGTAGTTGCTTTGTGCATTTCATATATAAAGAAAGTGTTGAAGCCAGTTCTTCACTCATTTTTGAATTATCAGCCTGCCTAGCAAGACGTCAGCTCCGTTCTTTCAAACCTTAATCAATATTCTAAAGTGAGTTGGGAACAATTTAGATGGTACTTTTTTCTAAGTTCATAAGTAGGTACATTAATAAGTTCTAAACCTTAAGAGATAGAAAATAACTTGATCAAAATTAATAGACTTAAAGTTGTGTTTATGAAATTTATTAAAGACTTTAGCTATTCTCTTACGTATAATACTCACTACCACGATGTGAGTTTGGAACAATTTACATGTTACTTTTTTCCAAGTTCATAAATAGGTACATTAATAAGTTCTAAAACCAAAATTTAGTAAGTTTTAAGTATGGATTTAATTTTTCTTACAGACATGCCTCGTCCCAGTTGCTTGCCACGACAACGTCTGATTTTTCACTATTGCCAAACCTGTAAGCAGGCTGTCCGGCATTCTATGAAAAGTCAGCATAAGGAATGCACGATACGTCAGGATTGCAGTTTTCTGTACTGCCTATCTTGTAAAAGCTATGTGCGGACAGACATCGAGGTAAAAGGAGAGAATCCTAAACGATTCATAAAGACCCATACCAAATGCGCATTGAGAAACGGGCGGGAGGGTAGAAACCTCACTTGCCTCGAGGAGAAGAGGCGAGTGGAGAGGCTCTTCGCGAAGGAGCGACCTACTGAGGGCATCCTAAGCCAAGTTGAGGAGACCACAAGTGAGCAGCCAAAACCGAAGCCGAAGCCGAAACCCAAGTCCCGAAAATATGTTGACACCGATTCCGAGTCCTCGGATAGTGATATTGAGGTGAGTTCATATTTAGAATATTAGCAGTAACATAAAGCAAAAACAAAATTCAAGAGTCCAAAACTGATAGGGAAAGTTGACTTCTGTTTCGTTTGTTTTTCATATATAATAATGTGCATGTCTTTTCACTATTTCAGCTCAAGAAGCCACCTGTTAATAAGCCACCAGTTAAGAAGTTAAAAGTCGAGCGGAAGCTATCAGTTCCGGAAAGGAATGTAAGTTTGAAATATCAAAATCAGCACTTTATCTATTCGTATGTATTTTCCTTTCTTCACACTTTAACTATGTTTCATTTCCATCCACAGGTAGTCGTTAGTACGCCCGCAAGTAGCAGCTGGGTTGCGAAGCCTACGCCGCCTTCAAAGAGAGTAAGTAATAGACAACAATTATTTTAGTCATATAAAATAACATGATTAGATTAATAACTTAGGACACATGCATACATTCAAATTCAAGAGGAATTTAAAATGTATTCTCCCTTGTAGAGCTACCGATCGCTCTCTCTAAAGAAGAGCCGGAACAACCTCCTTGGCTTGACTCCGGCCACAACGACCTCAGTGGAGGAGAATGAGGAGCGTCCGTACTCCATCCGGGAGTCTTCTTCAGATGAAGAAAACGTAAGTGTCAATCATAGGAATACGCTAATAATTCAAACTATAATGTTATGTCCCTTTCGTTAATTCAAATCTCTCTTTTTTTCCAGCAACAGTTGACACTTGTTCCGGAAGAGGAGATTCCCTTCTCCCAACTTCGAGCCTCACCCGGCATTGAGGTCAGCTTCCCACCCTCTCCCATTCTGCACCGCGTCCCAACTCCACCTCAGCCAACTCCACCTCAGCCAACTCCACCTCAGCCAACTCCACCTCAACCAACATTCGATGACTACTGGGTCCCATCGTCTCCACCTGCTCCTACGCCGATGCCCAACAGTCCAACTCCTACTGTGATCCTCTCCAACTCTCTCCCAACTTGTGATCCCCTATTTAACGTTGACCTGGACGAGACGGTCGATTCAGTGGTCGAGGTGCCCGCACCTGTGTCTAAAAGTGCGGAGGACAAAGTGCGTCACCTTGAACGTAAGTTGCGCCTACAAGAGGAACGCGAGACGGCTCTTCGCGCTGACTACAAGTCTTTGCTTGAGTCGTTCCGCAACATATCGCAGGCTAACCTGCAACTGTCGCAATCGATAGCGAAGCGTGAAACAATAATGCACGTTGAGCTATCGAAAGCGGCAGTCATTAACAAAGTGCGCATGACACATGTCGATGACTTCTCAAGGTGTCATGGACATTGTGCCCACGTCAAGGTGACGCATAGTGATATCATTAAATGTCAGTCGCTGTAACTTTTCTTTTGAATTTTTCTTATTTAAAAAAAATTACTTGTACACTTTGTATGTCTTTTTATTTATGTATTTAAGTGGAAATATAAGTCTTAGGCTGAGAACAAATTCCATTGGTCGACGTCACTGGTTACGTAATATAATATGTAGACAGTATATAAGTAGACGCAAATTGTTAATCCTTAACGATCATCATGGTTGTCTGCTCTAAGTGTGGAAAGAAGTTTACAATTGTTAGCAATTTAACGCGTCATGAAAAATTTTGCAAGCTAGGAATAAAGCATAAATGTAGTAATTGTCCATATGAAACCAGTAGGAAAGATAATTTAAAAAGACACAATCTCGTATGTTGCAGTCAAGAAGGAATAGGAACAAATAATACTAATTTATCAACTTGTAGTAGTCATGTTAGGGACATTCCAGATAGCGCTTTAAATAATGATGAAGCTTTTAGGCATTGCTGCTCTCACTGTGGTAAGAATTATAATAGCACAAGTAGATTCCGTCAACACAATAATATACATGATATGAACATTGAAATGAGTAGTCACAATAATTATGGAACACTCACCCTCAGTGAAAGCGCCTTCAGCGGACGTGCTCGCGTGTATGACATTACACCAACCATTCAAACAGTAGATGTAACATCTTTTTTATTCAACATGCGAACCTTACTAGAAAATTTAGTTAGTGACTTGCGAACTAGTCTTCAACTACGTGGTCGATTAATTGCTCAAATTCGCTATGTCCGTTCTAATCCTCAAGAGGAAGAAACTTTTCTCGCGCACTTCACCTCATTATCATCAAATTATATATATGACTTTGACACATGGTTTCAGGATAATTTAAATAGTTTATCAAATCATGTTTCAACTTTTGCAAATAGAGGAAGCAATTGGGTTGTTGATAAAGTAGTAAATGTAGAATTCAATTTAATTTCAACTCCTCTACTATCGGGTGGTAAAATGAATACTTTACCTAAAAAGTTAAGAAGTTCTAAAGCTGTAATAAATGTAAATTCAAATTCAAATGACTGCTTCATGTATTCTATCTTGTCAATCATTCACTACGATGAAGTTACTCATTCAAAGATAAACGAGGTAAACTCATATAGAAAGTGGACATCTGAATTGGTTATGGATGGCATTTCCACACCAGTGTCAATAAAGGACATTCCTAAGTTTGAGAAAAACAATGATATAAAAGTAAATATCCACTTGTATGAAAATGGTCTCAAGGGAGTAAGATACAACAGCAATTTCATTGGCAAAAGAACCGTTAATATTTTGCTAGTGCTACATAACGGTTTTGCCCATTATTGCGGCATACGAAAATTATCTAGGTTATATAGCAAATTTTACACAAGTCGCAAGATTTTTTGTGAAAGATGCACTCAATCCTTTTCAAAGAGAAGCGTTTTAGAACGACATTTTCAATTCTGTAGTCGTGGTAAGGCGCAAATAGAAAAAATGCCCAAACATTTAGAAGTTCAGATAAGTAGTACTGAGCACCAACTCAGTCCACCTTTAGTCATATACGCCGATATCGAGTGTTTAATAGAAAACAAAATTCATAAACCTTCGGCTGTAGGTGTGTACCACGTCTGGCATGAGGCACTTCAGTCAACCTACAATAACACCTATTATCTGTTTGAAGGGGAAAATTGCATCGCTGAGTTCCTAAATCATTTAGAAGATGTTGTCCAAAATTTATATGATAATCAAAATGTCATGACCAGAATGCCGATGCGATTGACAGCAGTGGAAGATATTGCTCATAAAAATGCAGAAAATTGCAATAAATGTAAGATAAAATTTAGTGAAGATATATCAAAAGTTCGTGATCACGATCACATAACCGGAAAGTACAGGCAAGCATTATGTTCAAAGTGCAATTTGCGATTAAGATTGAATCGACGAGAGCTTCCTGTTTTCTTTCACAATTTCAAAAACTATGACAGCCATATTGTTTGTTATAAAGCAATTGGTAAAAAGAAATCTTGGAAGTTAGATGTTATTGCAGCTACTGCTGAGAAATATATTACTCTATCATCAAAAATTCTAGTAAGCGAATATAATGGAAAGCCTGTATATTTTAAATTGAAATTTTTGGACTCTTATCAATTTCTGAGCGCATCGCTTGCTGAATTAGCCAAAAGTCTGAAAGTCTACAAACATGTAGAAGCGCTGCGAAATGAATTTCCAAAATTAACTGATGATATTCTTTACGAAAAAGGAGTGTTTCCGTACTCATATTTTAGTAGTTTGGCAACTCTAACGGAGCTCTGTCTTCCTCCTCAAAGGGAATTTTACAACGATCTTACTCTTGAGCATTGCAACGATATAGATTATGAGCACGCGAAAAAAGCATGGAATGCGTTTAATTGCAAAACATTTGGAGACTACATGCTTGCATACCTCAAGTTAGATGTCTTGCTGTTGGCAGACATTTTTGAGACATTTAGGAAATTAAGTCAGGATGAAGATCAAGTAGATCCAGTTCATTTTGTTAGCCTACCTCACCTTAGCTTCACATCAGCATTGAATTTTGCTTCGAATGATCCTCCACACTACATTCAAGATGAGAGCATGTATAATCTTTTTGAGAGGGGGATCCGAGGAGGTATGACGTTTACAAATATTCATAGAGCGCGTGCTCGTATTTCAGAGTTGCAAAACAATCCACATGAGAGCCGTCATTTAGCATATTTAGACGTCAACAACCTTTACGGTTCGTCGCTAAGTGAGAATCTCCCACATTCAAACTTCAAATGGCTTGATGAAGGTCAAGTAGTGTACTTCTCAAATGAGGAAAACATTCAAAATATTGATAATGAGGCTGATATAGGTTATGTCTTTGATTTGGATTTAGAATATCCTTCAGACATTCACGATGACACGGCTGATTTTCCATTAGCTCCGGAAATGCAATTGGTAGAGCAAAAAATGTTTTCTACATATATGAAAAATTTCTATGAAACTTTAAGACCAAATATGTGTTTCACAAGCACAAAGAAACTGTTGCTGCATCAGTTCGATCGAGAAAATTATGTTGTTCATTACTCGATTCTAAAATTCTACCTCTCTATGGGAATGAAGATAAAGAAGGTCCATGCTGGAATCCAGTTCACACAAAAATCGTGGCTGAGACAATATATTGATATGAATTCGCAGAAAAGAGCTCAATCAAAATCTGATTTTGAAAAAGCGTTTTATAAATTAAAAAACAACTCCCTGTTTGGTAAGACTATGGAGAATGTGAGACGTCGGAGGAACTTCAAATTAGTAAATACAACATTGCAACTATCTAAATTGTTCAATCATCCCCTATATGTCCAGCATAAGATATTCGATGAAGATTTAGTTGGTATGGAACTGTATAAACCTTCAATAGTTCTAAATAAACTAATTTATGTTGGTCAAGCAGTTCTTGACTATAGTAAATTAGAAATGTACCAGCTGTATTATAAAGATTTAATTAGATGTCCACTGATAAATAGAGCACGTCTTTGTGGAGGTGATACCGATAGCTTTTTCCTTTGTCTATACACCTCACCATCTGTTCGTCTAGAGGATATATTCCTGTATTTCGGTGAAAAATTTGATTCCTCAAATTATGATGTGAATCACCGTTTATATTCAATTACAAACAAGGCTAGACTCGGTTGTTTTAAGGATGAGTGCGCGGGAAAGTTGCTTGAGGAGATGGTTCTTTTGAAACCAAAAATGTATTCAATGAAATTTCTAGATTCAACACATCATAGCATTAGGCGAGCAAAGGGTATACAGAGAGCAGTGGTTAGACGCATAGAACATAGTGACTATAGAAATGTTTACTATACTGAGAAAGATACCAATGAGCAAATAACCGTCATAAATTCAAAAAACCACATAGTTGAAACAAAAACGTTTAGAAAGCGAGGGCTCTCACTTTGGGAAGATAAGCGCTGCTGGATAAATAAGAACTTATCTTTACCATATGGACACTATAGCCTTGGACTTCCTCCTCCGTCAAAAAGACGAAAATGTCTTCCCACAGCAGGTGATGTAGAATAGCGGATAGAACAACGGTAGAATCCATAAAAAAATAACACGTAGGTAGTAAATATTTGAGTGTACATTTCTACATCTTTCCGATATGTAGAAATTGAATTTGAATACATAACAGCATTCAGCATCCTTCCGATATGTTGATTTGCAAACATAAACTAACTTTAGGCAATTATCAGATTATAATAATTACATTAAGAATAACTTCAGAATATGCCTCATTATATCAGAACATGGAAGTTAAGTGACAGACAAAAAATTCACCTAACAGATTCAAGCAAAATAGTTTTTCGACATTCTGTAACAAATAGTAGAAATCATCGTGGTGTTTCTATTAGTAGTGACGCATTGCCCTCACTTAAAGATTTTGCTAATCTGATTGAGCGACATGATACTCGGATGAAGATTCCTCTGGATGAAAAGGTATGGATAAAATATGATTCAACTGTCAAACTTTACGTATGTTCATCCAAGAGGAAAGACGTTGATCATCGATTTTTTCGTTTTAGTGACGTCACATGGGGTTCCTTTATAAAGGAGATTCTACCAAGTATAATTTCATTCGTCAGAGATGGACGACATCAGTCAGATGAAAGTGGTGAATCGCATGGTGGTTACAAAAGCAAACTCAAAACTCGATCTACATCAAATCGAGCGAGACATACCCAACAGAAAGCAATGGCTAATAGTGAAGAAGAGGCGAAAGCCGACGACGAGTTTGTATCTGGGGCGACCCACAATGTTGACATGGAGAATCTTGAGGAAGGAGAAATCTATGACTGTCCTTTTCTTTCCTAATGGAACAGTGCAGTGTGTTGGGTGCTTCGATGATTGTGATCTCAATTACCTACACTCCGTGTTGGAAATACTATTACGGGATAAATTACCTAATTGGAAAGTAAAAACCATGACAGTGTTATGCGAATTGAATTATCGCTATGACTTTCGCAAAGTTTCCTCTACGTCCAATCTTACTTATGAGGTGGAGTTATTTCCTGCTGCGCAAATGACAAATTGGCATCCTTAAGTAATGGATAAAAGACCGTTCCAGGACACCATAAAATCAAAAAAATAGTACTTTTAAAAACGACATAAATTCATGAATTTAGTCCCTTTTTTCAGGTTTTTAAGACCTAAATACATGAATTTAGTCCATTCAAAAAGTACCATTTTTTCAAAAAATGGTACTTTTAAAAACAACATAAATCGGAGCGAAGCTCCTCTGGCTTAAGCCGATTCATGAATTTGAACCTTTTTTCAGGTTATGAAGACCTAAATTCATAAATCGGCTAAAGCGCTAAAGCGCTAAAGCGCTAAAGCCAGAGGAGCTTCGCTCCGATTTGGGTGTTTTTAAAAATACCCAATTTTCAAATTTTTCAAAATCTCAAATTTGAGAATTACAATCGGGCGAAGCGCGAAGCCCTAGAACCTTCGGTTCGATTTTCACCCTCGCTTAAATCATGACCGTTCTAGGACACCAAAAATTATAAAAGTTGAGAATTTCAAATTCATGAATTTTATCCATCTTTCAGGTTTTTAAAATATATCATGTGACTAGCGAACCGAAGGTTCAGGGCTTCGCCGTTAAAAATATTTCTTTAAAAATGGAAGAAACAAAAGTGGAAGGAACCTCAAGAATATATCCTTCGTTATCTCAATTAAAAATAAGTGAATTAAATATTGAAAAACACAAAGATAGAGTACGTTATATGAAAGATAAGGAATCCCAATTATTATTAAGATTAGAGCATTATAAAAAATTAAGAAAGAGATGGACTAAAGTTAAGAATGTAACACAAGGAATTGGCATATTCTTATCAATAAGTTTAGGTACGTTAACAATTGTTATATCTTCAGGTGTTTTAGTAATTCCAGTAGTTGCTACAGCTTTAACAGGTACGGGTGTTTTTGCAACTTCACTTGCTACAATGTTAGAAAAATCTTTAATAACTAAGAAACGAAAATCATTAAAAACTAAGCATTTAAATATTAAAGAAGTATATGATAAACTACATTACTACTTTCAAAGAGTATGTGATGATAATGTTATTACGTTAGATGAGATTGAAAAATTTGATCAAATAGCTAATGAAGTAAATCAAATATCATTTCAATCACAGACAGAAAAAGTTGATGATAAAAATAAAAAGGATGGTAAAATTTCTAGTGATGGTAAAACTTTTAGTGATGATAAAATTTTTTTAGAAGAGCTAAAAACTTTATTAGACAAAACTTTATTAAACAAAACTTAATACGAGAAAATTTTAAACGAAAAGATGTCAAACAACAAAGCAATAAAAAAATAATTTGTTCAGTAAAATGTTTTTGCTGTATACCAATGTTACCACAAAATTCAAATATTATATTTTAAAAAATAGACAAAATTAAAGCTGATAATAAAAAATAAAATATTAAAACATTATATTTGTATATTTTTATTACTCGGTAAACAATTGTTCGATAACTCTTTCATGAATTTTTTTATCAATATTAATTGTGATAAATCCATAATCTTTTGACCAAGCATTATTACACGATTGTTTAAATTCATCTTTATCTCTTATACATAAATCTCTTAACAAATCACTTAAGTTTCTTGCATTTATTTCAAATAGTATAAATATATTTGCATTCTTTCTAATAACACTTCCATCTAATGAATACATACTTTGTGTCAAATAAAATACACTACAGTTATTATGCCTACCTCTTGTGAAATAATTTCTTTGAACTGACTGATTTCTGTCATTAACACAATCATCAAAAATTACACAATGTTTCATTGTTTTATCTAGTTTACTAGGATCTTGCATATTACCACTATCATCTATTAATTGTATTTTTATATGCTTATTTTTATTGGATTCAACTAATTGTTTATTTTTTGCTGCTTCTTCACACCACAAATTTATGTCTTCTTCATATTCAGATTTTTCGTATTCTTCGAATAGAGAAGCAATTGCTGTTTTTGTAAGATTATTTTCAAATCCATATTTTAAAAATTGATAGACGGGTTGTTCTGCCGTTGTTGTATAAATTATAAGATTGTTATAATCCAAAAAATTTGGAGTCGTTAAAATTTTAAATAATAGATATGTTTTTCCACATCCTGATCTTCCACAAATAACTGACAAAACTTTATTAGATAAATTTGGATGATGATTAAATTTAAGTTTTTTTTTATTTAAAGACATTTCATTCATTTTTAAAGTAATAAATTCATCCATTATTGAATTAGTGTTTTTAGAAACAAAAAAATAAAAATAAAATTTTAATTTAAGTTTATTTTTTTGTTTCTAATAATAAGATTAATAAGATTAATAAGATTAATAAGATTAATAAGATTAATAAGATTAATAAGATTAATAATGAAAATGATAAAAAAATTAAACTTCTCTATTGTAGCGTAAAAGTTTATACCTCTCGAACGGGAGTTTATACCTCCCGTACCAAAAGATCTATCATAATCTCTTCACCTCCAAAATTTATTTCTTGTCCTTTTTCATCAGTGATTCTAATGCCAATGTTGTTAATAGTTTTTCTTGTAATAGGAAAATATATTAATGTTTGTGGTAATACATTTAATCTATAACCAATGGGTACAGTAAAAGCTGGAAAACTGAATATTAAATTTGATAATTTACCATTTATATATCCTCCTTCAATAATGTCACAATGTACAACAATTGAATTTATTTCAGTTATTTTTGGAATCTTCTCACCTAAATGATAACCTTGACTATAGGTTTGTTTATTAAATCCTAATAGCTTTGACAATGATCTATCATGATTAAAATCAACTTGATGATTTTCGTCTAAAGTAAGAGAAAATTTATTAACTGCCGGTTCAACTGCAAAATGTAATTGTTTCTTATCTTTAAATGGTATACCTAAATGTCTCTTAATTTCATTTGATATTGTTTCAACTTCGTAAGAACCAGGAAGAAAAGTTAGTATTTTCCATGTTTTGCCTTTATCAGTAGAATATCTAAATTGATCATTCACATCTTTGATAACGTTTTGAATAGTGTTAAATGTGGAGAAACTAGTCAATGCAATTTGATAATTTTTATTTTGTTCCAAATGTAGAATGGGTTCTAAATTACAAGCGTGTGATGAAGTAGTTGTTATAATTTTTAACGTCGTACTAAATTTTGATGAACCCAAAATCTCTGTTAAATTTTCTAAATGATTATTAATTTTGTCTAAATCTGCTGAACACATTTTTAAACTAAAAAATTAAATAAATATTTTTTTATGAAATATTTTTTTATGAAATTTTTTTTATAAAAATTAGAAACAACATATTTCAGCTACACTTTTATAATCCTCTTCATTTAGAATCTTCTTTTCTAACAGTCTTTTCAATATAGCATGAATTTCATTGAAACTAGAATTATGTCCTTCTTTTATTGCAGATATTAAAATATTTAATCTATTTAGTAATTCTTGTGGATCATCTGGTAAAAATATGGTTGTTTCTGTTTTCTGTTTTTTTGTTTTCTGTTTTTCAGATAAACCTTTCCCTACTTTAACTCCCGTTGATAATAAATTTTCTAATTGTTTATAACGTCTAAGAGTTTTTACTGTGCCAACTCTATCTAATATAGTTTTATATTTTATTAGATCTTCTACAGCATAATTTTTTAAATCTGCTCCTCTTAAAAGATCAACAAAATTTCTATCTAAACTAATAGGTTTTTTATCTGGAGTAAAAATTAATCCTCGTAAAGGTTGTGGAAATATTTCTTTACCACCAAGATAAAATCTTGCAAATAATTTTTTATCTAAAAGGAAAGTAGAATGTTCGAATAACATAGATTTTGGTAATTTTTTATCTATGTTTACCTCTAATAAACCATAGTCATCTAATAGTGTTTTAAGTACAGGATCCGCTATATCAACACGTTTTTCATTAAGTTCCTTTTCAAGAGTTTTAAATGGTTCGACAGTTTTTTCATAATCAGTTTTTACTTCTTCAGTTATTTTTAATTTATCAAACATATCAGATTGAATACCAGCTTTTGTCATTCTATGTTGAAGATGATTTTCTTTCATAATATTTCTTTGTTTTATTAATTCGTCTAATTGTTTTATTCTTTTAAAATTATCAGCTCTAACTTTATCCATTTTTATATGATAATTTTATAATATTTTATATTTTTATATTGTTATATTGTTATACTTAGAAAATAGAAATTAGAAAATTAAAAAGGTAAAGTAGTTATTCCATCAGGTAAAATTTTTCTTTTATCATCAAATGGATCTAATGCTAATTTATGTTCTTCTTTTAAATACATTTTATGTTTTTTTGAATTAAGTCTATAATTACATGCTGTTTTTATTTCATTATTAAATAATGCATTTTTATAATCTTGAAATGTTATTTGATTAGCCACTGATGCCTTTGAAATTCCTTTTAATGTTTTATGTGTTTTAACGGGCGAAGCCCTGGAAGACATCTCTAATGTCCTAATATTTTTAGTTGTATCATAACAGTAACATTTAGATTTTAAAAATATAGCTTCTGTTATGAAATCTTCATTTCCTTCTAATTCATCTTTTACTTTACATAAATCAGAAGGATGAATAATATCTTTTATTTTATTAATTTCTTTATCTAGTGAAGAACCATATGGTACTGTTAATTCTAAGAAAATAGAATCGGTATCTGTAAAGTGTAATTTATAGTTTTTGCCATAAGCAGGTGTTAAATAATCATATATAAAACTATACATAAATAGTTTAGCTAATTCTAATATAGTGAAACCAATGAAATTAAACTTATCATGTTTTACAATGCTTCTTCTTAGATGAACAGCACAAAGTTCATCACTGAATCTAGTAGTTCTTTTATATGTAGGTTTCCTTGTTAAATTTTGAAATCTATCTCTATCATAAACTATTTCAATATTTTGTCTATTACGTACATTTTCTAAAGTCTTACCATAAAATGCATTATTCATTAATTTGAAGAAAACGTTTCCAAAATCATCTTTATTTCTTTTAGCTATTTTACGTTTTTCAATATTGAACTCTATATAATTTTTTAACCATTTAGATTTTCTATACTCTAGTTTTCGATGTATTTTGGTGAGAATCATTCCATGATCTAAATACCAATCTAACATTCTTCCTTCAACAACATACTTTCCTTTATTACCTTGTGTTAACATAAGTTTTTTTGTTGGTCTGTATTTTTTCGGAATTATAGATTTTTGATAATCTGAAAAATCTTCTATATTGGGAATTTTGTTTTCTGGACAGAAAGGATAATATTTTGTTGCTTCTTTTATATAATCAGGATATACTAAATCAACTTCATATACATAACCAAAATTATTTTCACCATCATATGTTCTTTGATAAACAAGATTATTACACCATGTCATTTCACCTGTTGGTAATTCTTGTATCATGCAAGAAGAATATAAGCTATTAAAATCATAATATAATAAATAGTTTTCTCTCATGAATTCATCAATTGCATTTTCACGTTCTACCCCTTCTCGTTTCGTTCGAAAAATTTCTAATATTTTTTCTTTTTCTTCTGGAGATAAAGGTTTAATTATTCCATATTCTTGTGGATTTACTTTCTTATTATAACATTTAACATATCTATTACCTAAAACTGATGAAACTCCACCTCTAATTCCAGATTCAAAAAATAATAATTTATCATATGTATTTTCTTTATAATGTTTAAGTTTAACGGACTTTGTCCTAGAGCCATCGGCTTGAACACCAGTATGTTTTAATCCTGCTAGCCATGTTAAACCTGGTGTAGAATAACAATAACATGGATCTATTCCGTAATATTCTAAACACATATCACGAAAGTTTTCAAAAAGATCAGCTAGTATTAATACATCTATCTGTAGATATTTCATTGTATAATCATACATTGTTTTACAATTTAACTCTCTCCAATTTTTTTCAGCTTCTGCATAATCTTCTTCAGATAATTGTGATTGTTTTAATGTTGATTTAAATTTATTTATTGGAGGAAGTTGTTCTTCTTCCATAATTTTATTCACAGAATTAAAATCTCCAGTTATGTACTCATACGGAAATATTCCTTTTAAAGGTTTTAAATTATATTTATTTAATATTTTACATTGTTCAGGTTTCAAAGTTTTTCCCATAACATCTAATGAATAAGGAGTAAAAAATCTAAATGCATCTAAAATTCTAATACAACCTAATTGCATTGAAAAATATTCTTCTTCTTGTTTACATAGTACATTTATTTTTTGTTGTTGTAATTTTTCAGATGAAAATAAATCTTTCATTACTAGATGGAAATCATATTTAGAACCATTATAGAAATATAAAGGAACAAAGTTATATTTAAATTTGTTAGCATTAAGATTACAAGAATTATGTGCTGCACCTATATATAATCCATTTAGATGATCATGATCTTTTACTTTATCAATATATCTACCTCTGTCAGTTTTATATTTATTTGTAAAACCTTTTCCACAGTAATAACAATTTATTTCATCATAAAATTCTTTTCTTTCTTCATCCGTTAATGGTATCATTGGTTTATTTGTTTCAAGCAATTGTGAAAAACGTCCTTGTAATTCTTCTACTTTCTTTGTAAACATTTCTGAACTATCTTCACCATAGTATTGTAAATATTCTGATTTAAATAATTCAGGATAATTCGAATGAATGTACATTCCCCAACATAATGGTTTTTGTTCAAATAAATATTTTTCTTTACTTTGTTCAGTTGAACTTTTTCCAGGCGCACTTTTTCCAGGCGCACTTTTTTCAGAATTATAATTTTCAGAATTATAATTTTCAGAATTATAATTTTCAGAATCGGGTGAAGCCCTGGAACTTTCCGTTCGATTTTGTGTCATATTAACATTATATGCTTCAAAATCACAATAAATAGTAAAGGGTACTTTATTTTTAAAATACCATTTATTATATTCTAAATAATCATCTTTAGGAAAAGTATTTTGAACTGCTTCGTTTTGTTGACAATTCTCCAAATGTCTATTCATTTCTTCTAAAGTTCTAAAACTTGTCATACATTGAAGACAAGGAAAATTTTTATTATCTGAAGTTTTTGTAAATATAGAAACATCTTTACACAATATAAAATGACCCTGATAATATAATATATTCGCTTGTGCTGGTTGTTTTGACTGTTCTAATTTTACAAATTCATCTTTATATATTTCATGTGTTTCATTAATTTCTTTTGTAAGATTAAATGTATTTTGATAATAATTTTGATTTAATATTTGTAGCTGATAAATATATTCTTTATCATATTGTTCTTTATATTGTTGTAGACATTTTTTTAAAGATTCATTTATTTTTTGTTTGGTTTCATTTTCTTCATTATTTTCTTCATTTAATTCTTTATTATTTTCTTCATTTAATTTTTGAATTGTTTCTATCTTATTTTGATATTTATGGTGATATTCTTGTAGTAACATTTGTGTTTGTTGTTGATAATCTATTTTACATTTTTGTAAACTTTCATTTAAATTTTCTAATTTTTGTTGGTATTCTGAAGATAAAGATGAATATTTGTAATTATAATCATCAGTACGTCCTTTATAATTATTATGATTAATCATTATTGGTGATAGTGTTTTAACAAGTTCAAATTTTTCAGTACATATTATATTTCCTTGGTAAAAAATATTATGATGCATGTAATTACCTCTATCATTATATACTATTTCTGATTGGCAAAAATTTTTATTATTCAAATAAAATTTTTTTGAATCTGAGTAAAGTGGAGTAATTTTACCAATAGAAACATAATTCACATTTAATTCAAAAACATTTACTTCAATTAAATTTTTATTCTTTTTATGAAACTTTAGTAACCTATTATAATCATATGGAAATTCATCTAAGCCATCAGAAAGATCAAATTCACTTATGTATTCTTCTTTATTGTAATGACTTAGTCTTTCTTTATGATATTTTGCAGGATGTAAATGTGCTATAATACTCCACAGAAAACAATAATCATCTTCATTTTTTATGTTGATTAATTGAGGTGAACTGAAAGGTAAAGGAACATAACTACCACCAGTATTATTTTTATATTTATCAATTACTATTTTCTTAGATATTATTTTAACAAATCTCCAACCAGATTCACGTAACTGGGCTTCAATTATACAATTTTCTAATTTAAGTATCATCGATTCAAATATGGGTTGTATATCATTTACATTATGAATTTCTTGTGAATTTGTAAAATGTCCTTGTATTATTTCTTCAGGAATTCCATCAGGTCCATTTTTTGTATAAAGTACTTCTACATTCATATAACATTTGAAAGATTTCTTAAATATATTATAAAAGTTGGTTAGAATATCAGAAAAAGTTTTATCGGTTTCATTATATTCAACCGATTCAACCGATTCATTAAATAAATATTTTATATCTGTTACGGGTGAAGCCCTAGAACCTTCAGTTCGTACGGCTTCATCAAATTCATCTATTTCGTTAAATTCATCAGTATCGCTAAATAAATATTTTATATCTGTTACGGCTTCATCTTCACTATTAAAAAATTTTTTATATTCCGAATGTGAATAATCATCAAACATTTTTTTAACTTTTATATCAGTAGGCAATGTTTCTAGATAATTTTTATAACTATTTAATTTTAATATATTTCCATCATCAACTCGTTCTACATTTTGTAAATGCATTTTACTTTGTAGATGAGATTGATAACTTCTTTTTGTTTGCAACTTTTTTTTACATAAGTTGCAATAAAATTTATCCATTTTTTTATTTTTTTAGAGAAAATTTTAAAAAAAATTATATTTAATTACAAAACAAAATGTTTGAAGATTATAAATAAAATTATATTTATTTATAAAAATAATTATATTTAATATCTTTTTTTACATAAAAAATAAAAATGTTTGAAGAGTATAAAATAGAACATGTACCAGTTTTAAAAAACTATAGACATCCTACAAATCCACTTACACCTAAACAAGAAGTTAAATTCTATTATCATCATAAATATATGCAATTTGTGAAAGACTATAAAATAAAACATGGTATACCTAAATACGCTAAAACAAATGATTTTCCATTATGTCTTCGAAGTTTTAGAGTATTCTTGGCTTTTAATAATTTATGGTGGTTAATCAATAAAGATAACTTAACAGTATATGATTTAAAAACATTACAAAAATTAAACATTCCTCCATATATTTAAAATATTTGGATAATTACAAAACAAATTGTATAATTGCAAAACAAATTGTATAATTACAAAAAATATAGTATAATTTGTTTAATTATTAAGTATTTCACTTACACCATTTATTAATGGTTTTATATCATTATATGTTTTTTTGGCTTCATCAAATGTAGATTTAGCATCAGAAAATGTAGATTTAACATCAGTTATTATTGGTGTTGCTTTTCTTAAACCGTTTCTAACATCATTGATTGCAATTTTCAAATAGTTTAATGTTTCATTATCTTGTAATCTTTTTGGTATTGGTATACCAAATTTTGCATTTAAATAATGATCAAAATAAAAATAAAATGTATCAGGAATAATTTTTAGTGGTACTTTTGCTTCAGACTCTAAAAAGATAATTATTTGTTCTATAACTTGATTTGATAAATGTTTTGCATTTGCATATATTCTAATATCAAAATCTTGAGAGTTATTATAGATTTCATGTTCGGTATCTACTAATATATTTAAATCTTTATCATATACTTGCATATGTTCACTTATGGTGTCAACACGTATTATTCCATATTTATGATGTGTATAATATGATAAAGGCATATTCATTTTATAATTTTTATTAATATCATTAAAGAATGCTGCATTATTTTGTGTAGTTGTAAAAAATGTTTGAATGTTTTCTCTAATCTTATTATCTACATCACAAGCTTTATGAGCTAATACAACTATTTGAATATTTTGATGTCTTCCTTTTGTAAATATTTCTGACATATTTTTTTGTTTTGATAAACTTGCAACATCATCTAAAATTAATAAAGATTTATTTTCAGGTGTACCAGCAAAACTTTCCATATCTTGTAACTCATCTAATTGTTTATCATTATAGACGTTTGTAAAAGTTGGCCATTCAGAAGTATGCAAACAAAAAATATGTACTTTTGTTTCATCCTTATAATATTGGTTTATATATTTTTTAATAAACGTAGTCTTACCACTTCCAGTTTTACCGTAAACAATGAAATGTAAATTTTCTTGATACATTTTACCTTGTTTAATATTTTTATTATTAGTTTTATCCTTAATCTTATCTTCCTCAGTCTTCCATCCTTCAAAAGTTTTTTTTTCTTGGTTATAAAAAATTATTCTCTTTTGTTCCTCTGTTAGAAAGTAACCCCATTGATTTCCAATACATATAACAAGATGATAAATAAAAAATATTAAAATACATGCTAACAATATTTTTATACAATGAAATTTTAAAAAATTCCAAAGACGTGTAAGATCTGATTGTGGTATTTTTTTATTAAGAGATGAATTAGGGGGTAGTGTCTCTAAATATCTTTTATTATATGTATTTTTATCTATATTATTATATGTATTTTTATCCATAATTTTATATATATTTTTATCTATATTATTATTATATTTAGTATTATATATAGGATTTTCTACAATATTATTAATATCTTTTAGATTCGGATCTTGAGGGGTTAGTGTATCTTGAAACTCAGTGTTATTCATATAATTATTTATTATTTCGTTTATTGCATTAAGAGATTTATGACGACTTAGATTACTTTTATTACTTTTATTACTTTTATCACTTTTAATTAAAACCGGTGAATATAAATCTTCCAAATTTTCGCTTTTATTCATTTATTATTTTTAAAATAAAAATTTAGGAATTATTATTTTTTTAATTCCGGACTCGCATTCTTACACTCTTATGAGTGTTTTTAACCTCTGTAGAACCTCCGGAATGTGTCGGACTTTTTGTTCCTATACTCAAAAGAAGTATGTTCCGAACCTCTCCTCTCTTCCGGAATGCTTAAGAATATTTTAATAAAATAATATTTTATTCTTTATAAAAAATAATATTTTAATATATATAAGATTATTTTAGTTGAAATACAACTATTTTAGTTGAAATACAACTATTTTAGTTGAAATACAACTATTTTAGTTGAAATACAACTATTTTAGTTGAAATACTAATATAAATTATTATTTTAACATAAATTATTATTTTGACATAAATTATTATTATGTTGATTATTATGTTGATTAAGTTTTGGACATAGTGTTACATGTCGCTGAAAATTTTTCTTTAATATAATTTTTTGACAACCTCTACATTTAACTTTTTCTTTTAAACAATCCTTACACTGATATTTACTATCATAAAACTCTGTCTTAGGTTTAGTAATTTGACAACTTGTACATTGTCTTGTAGAACTTATACAAGAATTATAATGATTAGTAATTCCTTGATTTGTAAAATATTTATTACAATTACGACATAACTGATCTTTTAATTTATCTTTTTTATTTTTTTTAACCTCTTCTGGTTGTTCGCATAATTTTAAATGACGAGCAAAATTTTTTGATGTTATATTTTTATTACATCCGGAACATATTTTTTTGTTATTACTTTCAACAAATTGATTTTTATCAATATAATTATTTTGAGCTACATTATTATTTTGAGCTACATTATTATTTTTATCATCATAATTATTTTGAGCTACATTATTATTTTGAACAAAAGGATTATTTTGTGCTAAATAATTATTATTATTTTGCTTAGGTGTATTTTGCCTAGGTGTATTTATTCTAGCAGTATAAAGATTTTGTTCTTTATCTGAAATAAATAAATGCTTTAATCTTTGTAATGGTTGCTCTGATTGAATATTATTAGGTTGAATATTATTCTGAATACTATTATTAGGTTGAATATTATTAGGTTGTATATTATTAGGTTGTAATTGATTCATATGCATACCACATGGTGTGTTTTTCATATGAGAATATAATAGTGTTTGATTTAAAAAACGCATATTGCAAACTTGACAAATTTGAGTCATTTCCATTTTTTTATTTTTATTAGGAAAAATTTTATTTTTATTAGGAAAAATTTTATTTTTATAATTTATGTATTTTTTATAATCAGAAAAACTTTTATTTTTATTGTTTAAAAATGATGTTACCAAATGTTGGTGGAGGTGCATATATCCCGAATAATCGTGAATTAGAAATAGAGATAGAAAATTATATTATGAAAACTGGAGACGTTTTATCTGGTCCATTGCATCTTTCTATTCTTCCACAACAAAATACAGAGTTAACAAATAAACAATATGTTGATACGCAAATCAATGAATTAAAAGAAAAATATATAAACGATGTTTTGGTTCCGCTGATGAACGAATTAAAGTTGCTTAAACTTAATGACAAATCATTAAACGAAAAATTATTAAAACTTGATAAAAAGGATAGAGAGCTAGAAGCAGATATAGCAAAACTTTTTAAAAAGATTTCAGAACAATCAAAAATTTTAATATTACTTTCTATAAATTTAAAATCTGCTGTAATTAAAAATAAACATCAGATAAAAATGTTAAAAGAACAATTAGAAGATGAAATAGAAAAACTACCTGAAAGAATTAAAAAAAATTTAAAACAGTTACAAACTACATTCCAAAAAAGTGTTGATGAATTGAGTTCTAAAATTACTCAACAAATGAAAAAGATGAATAGAATAATAAATGAAGTAAACTCACTTAATGAAAAAGTTGATAAAATGAAAACTCTTAAAATCAATTTAGAAAATGAATTAAAGAAAAATTTACAAGAAAACTCTAAAGAAAATAAAGAACAGTTAGATGCTGTTAAAAGACAATTAGATGTTCTTAAAATTAAGTTAAATGCTCTTAAAACGGCGTTGAAGATTAATCAGCAGAAAATGCAAGTTAATAGAAGAGAAATTAAAGTACATCACACGCTGCTTGACGCAATAGATAAAGTGCAACAGTCAATTAATAAAGTTATCTCGAAGTTGTTGTCCATTCACAAACGTAAATCTTAAACGAGTATTGTAAATATTAACTTAAATATTTTTTACCTACAAAAAATAAGAATCATAAAAAATATAAATATAATTTAAAAAATACAAAAATATAAATATAATTTTAAAAATATAAAAGTATATAAAAGTATATAATTTTAAAAAATGGATAAAATTAGAGCTAATAATTTTAAAAGAATTAAACAATTAGAAGAGTTAATAAAAGAAAGAAATATTATGAAAGAAAATCATAGAATAAAAAGAATGATTGATGCAGGTTTGGTTCCTGATAAAGTTAAACCAAAAACGCAATCTGCAAAAGTTAAGAACAAAAAATAAACATTTTTTATAATTTATATTTTTCCCAAAAAGTCAAATTTATTACTAAAAAATGCCTATAATTTATAAACACAATCTTAAACATTTTGCTTCAAATCAAAAAATTTCTCATGAACCACGTATGAATCCTGTTTATCATTATGATAATAGAGAAACAGTCGGAACAGAAAAGTTCCTAGGCACCGCAGGTGCCGTTCAAAAAGAAGGGGATGGCATCTTTTCTGGTATTGGTAGTATCGTTAATTTAATTAAAAATAATAAAGATTTGATTACATCTGCTGCAAAAGGAGCAGCTGCTATAGGTAGTACAGCTAGTGCAATATCAAATGCTGTTAAATCACAAAACGAATTAAAACAACTAGAAGCTATTCGTAAACTCAAGAATGATTCTGAAGAACTAAAAAAATTAAAAAAACTTTCAGATGAAACAAAAAACAAAATTGCTAACATTGCTGTAGAGGGTAATAGTAAACAAAATGAAAAAACAATTGAAGAAATAAGAGGTAATGGCGTGAGCAGCAACCTTCTGTCTAACCAGCAAAGCTGTAGCGGAGCTGGTCTAGCAAAATTCTAAAATTATATTTAGTAAAATTCTAAAATTATATTTAGTAAAATTCTAAAATTATATTTAGTAAAATTCTAAAATTATATTTAATAAAATTTTTTTTCTATCTGTGAGAAAAACAAAAAGTCAAATTATTTCTTATAAAAATGTCTTCGCTTATCGAAAATAAATTTAGATTAGATGATCCTCCGTTCACCAGTTACAATCAAAAAAAGAATGACTATATAAGAATTGCTATGAATCCCGGATCTTCCAGTAGAGTAAACACTGGAGGAGATTTAATCTTTGAAGTTGATAATCAGCAGAGTTATTTATATTTACCTGATTCATTTTTACACTGCGAATATTCTTTATATAGTGATGCTAATTTTACAACACCATTACCAGATACCGATAATATTACACTAGAGAATAATTTTTTCCCAAGTTTATTTACACAAATGCGTTTAGATGTTGCAACTCAAAATATAGAAACAATAAGTGATTCCCCAGGTGTAATTGATACAATGCTTAGATTTATAACAATTGGTGAAAATAATAAAAAGCATGAAATCGAAGGTTGGTTTCCTGATACTAATGATGGTATAATTATTGATGATTTAACTCACGCTGGAACAGATGCCGCAGGAATTGCGAAAGATGTAGAAAATATTGCAAAACATTTAAATAAAACAAATAATGAAGCATATAAAGAAAGACGTGAATTTAACAAAAAAAGTAAACAGACAGTAAATTGGTCATTGTCTCCATTATTCGGTTATTTAGATTATGATAAAATATCATATCAATTAAAATTTAAATTAATAATTCATCGTACAGCAAATAATGAATTAATCTTTTTTGGTAAGACTGGGAAAAAAGCATATTTAAAAATTGATAGACTTGAATGGTGGATTAAGCATATTACTCCTAGTTTAGAGGTTGAAACAGCTATTGCAAAAAGATTAAATACTAACAAACCAATTCCAGTTAATTTTCTAAAGAGAACTGCTAGTTCAGTAACTTTTTCCGAACAAAGATTTAACTGGCATTTTACTAGAACTGCGAATACACCAAGATATTTATTACTAACATTTCAAAGAAATAATTCTCCAAGTTTTGATAAGAACAATAATATTTTTCATATTAATACAATTCGAAGTTTACAAGTTTCATTAAATCAAACTCGATATCCAATTGATCCATTAAGATTCGATGATACCAATAATCAATTTATGGAAGGATATGATGCTTATAGAAATCTTTGTATAGAATTTGGAGTTGAACCACAATTAACTCCTGGAGATTGGAGACATTTATATCCAATTTTCTGTTTCGATTTAAGTGCACAATCTGAAGATATTATTAAAAATGGTTGTGATGTAACAATTAATATTGAAAAGAAAGATTCCACAACTTCATTGATGGCTTATGGTTTATTGCTAGAAGATGCAAAATATTCTATTGAAATTCTTAATGGAAAGATGGTTAGGATCGGCTAAAGCGCTAAAGCCAGAGGAGCTTTGCTCCGATAGGTTAATTAAAATTTTTTCATAACTAGAATAGATTAAAATTTTTGGTAACTTAAAATTTTTTGGTAACTAGAATAGATTTAAATTTTTGATAACTTAAAATTTTTTTATTAAAAATGTCGCAAGCGAAAAGTAATATTAATAATAAAACTGTTGAATTAAAATTACGTAATATTGTTGACAAAAATACCCCTAAAACTATTACTATTAATAAAAAAAAGTATTACATAAGTAAACCAATGATAGAGAATATTCAATTACAAGAAGAAAAGAATGGCGGGATTCTCCCATTAATTCCACTAATAATAGGTGGCATAGCAGCAGCAGGAAGTGTTGCAGGTGGGACAGCTGGTATTGTCCAAGCAGTAAATAAAAATAAATCAGAGAAGGCAGCATTAGAAGAACAAAAACGACATAATAGAGAGTTAGAGAAAGTTGCTAGGGGTGAAGGGACATCGGTTCATGGAACATCGGAGATGTCTTCTAGGGCTTCGCCCGAAGGAAAAGGAGTAGTAGATAATTTTATTAGTAAATTAAAATTAGTTGATGAAGGAAAACGAGTTCTTAAAAATATTCTCCACAATGTTGATGATTTAATTGAAATTAAAGAAACTAAAGATGGTTCTGGAATATATCTAAGTCCTAGTATGATTCGGTAATAACCTCAGGACCTTTGTTTCTTTTTCGGTAAAACAATTTTTTTTATCTTCTTAATTTTTTTTTATCTTCTTAATTTTTTTTATCTTCTTAATTTTTTTTTATCTTCTTAATTTTTTTTTGTGAGCGTGTTGTATTTCTAATTCTCTATTGTTCACTGTCTTAGGACATAGCAATCCGACTCTCGACCGCATGCCTGACATCCTATTATCAAGTGTTCTGGTGACGTTTCATGATAATAACATTTCATTATTGTGCATGTTTCGTGAGTTGTTTTATGCCATTGTTATACAGGTATAAATATCCACGTCTGCAAATAAAGTGCGTCTTTGCTATTTGGAATTCGCGTTTTTACTTACAAGCTATCACGGCCGTTTGTCTTGCTGAACATGAGCGGCTCGTTAAAGTTGGTCGATATCGTGAAGAGATTCAAGGGTGAGCGTGATGAAAATATTGATCAATGGTTCAGACGATACGAGACAGCGGTGTCTATAGTAACCGCCCCAAAGGATTTAGAGGCTGAGATGGCTCGAATGATGCCTCTATTTTTGGATGGTCCTGCTTTCGCGACCTGGGATCAATTGGAGCCAACAGATAAAAATGACTTTAAAGTTGTGATGAAGGCTTTGAAGAGAGTTTATGGACTTAACAAGGCAAGTGCCTGGCTAAAACTCAAATCCCTCCGTTTGTGGCCTGGCGAACAGATCGACATCATCGCAGATGATGCAAAGACATTGTTGAAGGTTATCACTGGCAAAGATCCTGATGAGGAGCTGGTATCGTTAGCTGTGATCGATGCGTTACCAGCTGATGTAAAGGAGAAGGTGTATATCCAAGACGGCGAAGATATGAAGCTCCAAGATGTTCTGTCTACGGCGAAGGCGCTTTTGGCAACTCGAGATGCCTTACCCACCGCAGTCGCTGCGACGATGGGTCCGCAAAACAGCCAAATGAAAGTCTCCAAGCAAATGGTTCGCTGTCAAGGCTGTCGCCGCTTTGGCCATGAGAAGGCCAGCTGTATTATCACCTGTTTCTTTTGTAACGAGAAAGGGCATATTCAGCGATTTTGCCCACACCGTCAACAACAGGCAAGTGCGAGCATGGCTGCGGCGACGGAAATCACCGGTGCACAAATCTCACGTCCAATGAATGTCAATGGGCAAAGGATGAACGCGCTGATCGACACTGGATCTGTGACTTCTGTCATTGGTGAGCATGTGGTTGGGAATGAGAGTCGGTCTAGGTCCTACATTAGTCTTCAATCTTTTGGTAGGCATAATGTATGTGCGTATACGTATGTTGTTTTGAGTAGTGTGATAACTGATAATAATGAAGAGCTGGGACCCATTAATGCATATGTAGTCTTAGAAACTGATCTACCTACTGGTATTGATATCATTTTGGGTTCGAATGTATTTGAGAGAACGGGTTTAATATTACATCCACGCGTACGTCCAGGTACTGAGCTAAAAGTAGATTTTCCCTATAGTAAAGGGCCTGTAGTTTCGGTATTGCATAGTGATGATATTCATGATAAGGATTTTGTTGCTACTTTTAATGGAAGTAGATGGTGCGTAAGGTGGAATTGGAGACAAAATTTAGAACCAGGATCCGATTGTAAGATACCGTATAATATTATCGATGAGCAGGATAAATCACCGTGTGATGCTGAAATAAATGACTGGATTAATGAGGGCATATTAGTAAGGCATGACGTAAGTTTCCATGGGAAAATAAAAAGGTACTTACCGATTATTGCTGTGCGTCAGCAGAAGGGCGATACCGTTAAAGTTCGCCCTGTCTTGGACTATAGAAGTTTAAACGAATCCATTGAGTCTCATACTGCTGAAGCTACTCCTACTTGTGCTGACACGTTGCGTCAGTGGCGGCAACTGGGGCCTAAGTGTTCTATTATTGATTTGAAGCGTGCCTATCTACAGGTAGAAATTGATCCGAGTTTATGGACATACCAAGCTGTTAGGTGGAAAGGAAGTGACTTTCTGTTGACGAGGCTTGGTTTCGGCTTGGCCTCAGCCTCAAAAATAATGACAGCTATAGTTACACGAGTATTGCAGGGTGACCAGAAAATCAAGGAAGGTACTTCTAGTTACATTGACGATATATATGTCTCTGAATCGGTTGTCTCATGCGAAAAGGTCAGGTCCCATCTGAATAATTGGGGCCTTATAACAAAAGAGTCACAAAAAGTTGGTAAAGGAGACGTTAGATTACTGGGACTATGTGTGGACTCAGGGTTGAGATGGCGCAGAGACGGTTCTCTGCCCTTAATAGCTAACATTCTTACGCGGCGTGAAGCACATAAGTACATAGGAGAATGTTTAGGACATTACCCCGTGGCGGGATGGCTTCGAGTCGCCTGCGCGTTTGTACAGCGGTGCACTGCCGAAGATCATACTAGGTGGGATGACCCAGTTTCGGAAAAAATAATGAGTTTGATTCGAGAAATAGATGTTCGACTGAAAGTGTCTGACCCTGTCGGAGGCATGTGGGAGGTTGATCCTAAAGCTCCAATCACGGTCTGGACTGACTCCAGTTCTCTAGCCTACGGGGTTTATTTAGAGGTTGAAGGTCAGGTGGTCGAGGATGCGGCTTGGCTGCGCCCGAAGGATGATGCTACGCATATAAACCGGTCTGAATTAGACGCAGCTATCAAAGGCCTGAATCTTGCCTTAAAATGGGGTAAGAGGGACATTACGATCAAAACTGACTCCATCTCAGTTTATAGATGGTTGCAATCTGTTATTCATAAGACAAGAAATGTTAAGACTCGTGCACTCGCAGAAGTTTTGATTAAGCGTAGACTTAATATTATTTCAGACATTATCCGTGAGGAACAGTTGGCAGTACAGGTCGTTTGGATTGAGTCAAGTTTAAACAAAGCAGATTCATTGACTAGAGTGCCTAATTCATGGGTCAGGGAGAAACTAGATAGCGTTGATTACGCTGACATCAAGTTTGTTCATGAAATCAACCATTTTGGCACGAATCGAACATATGAATTATGTAAAGAGCGGTATAAAAATAAATCCGTTTCAAAATCTGATATTAAGGCCGTCATTGGCGATTGTGCAACTTGTACCCGCATAGACCCTTCGAATCGCTTTAGTTGGGACAAAGGATCGATATCCGCGAATAATGTTTGGGAAGTTTTAGGCACTGATGTAACTCATGTAGACGGTAGACCTTATTTATCCGTTATCGATACTGCTTCCAGATTTACAATCTGGCGTAGCTTAAGAAATGAATCCTCCACTGAGATAGCTTTCAACATTGAACAGATCTTCGCAGAATTTGGTCCCCCAGCGTACATAATGAGTGATAACGGGACAGTTTTCCGTAGCCGCGAGTTTAATGAGCTGTTAGATAAGTGGAAAGTTCAACAGGTCTTGACTTCCGCTTATAGGCCCCAGGGAAACTCGGTGGTTGAGCGGGTTCATCGTACCGTTAAGAGAACCGTAAAGCGTACAGGAAAATCCCTCGCAGAGGCCGTTTTCTGGGTTAACAATACAAAAGGTAAAAACGATTCAACACCTTACGAATTAGTTTTCTGTGCGAAGTCTAGAAAGCCGGATGTTACAGCTGATCGCATTGAGATAGAACGACCCAAATTGAATTACGAGGTAAACGATAATTACTTTGATAAAGACCGTAATCCTTTTCTTGTTGGCGATAAAGTTTTTCTTAAGCCTCCTTCCTCCCGATGTGATGACGTTTGGAGCGGTCCACACGTCGTGACAAAAATCATTTCGAGTGTTTCAGTTGAGTTAGATGATATAAATGTCTCTCGTCATGTATCGCATTTAAGACTGGTACCTTATTGCAGGGAATCTACCGAAGTCGACTTAGAAACGAAATACTGCTCTTTGACGAATGATAGCGATGTCGAAATTGATTCTGAGGCGGTACCCCGAAGGAGTAGTCGCGTGACTAAAAGACCTATTTTTCAAGGTGACCATGTCGTTGATTACAGATAGCAGACCTTATATTGTTTCGTATATAATATATACTTTTGTATATTAGTTTCTTAAGAAACTAGGGAGCGTGTGAGCGTGTTGTATTTCTAATTCTCTATTGTTCACTGTCTTAGGACATAGCAATCCGACTCTCGACCGCATGCCTGACATCCTATTATCAAGTGTTCTGGTGACGTTTCATGATAATAACATTTCATTATTGTGCATGTTTCGTGAGTTGTTTTATGCCATTGTTATACAGGTATAAATATCCACGTCTGCAAATAAAGTGCGTCTTTGCTATTTGGAATTCGCGTTTTTACTTACATTTTTATCTTCTTAATTTTTTTTATCTTTTAAAATGAATACTAAAAATTCCGAAAATTTAATTAAATTAAAAATTTCTAATTTAGATTTATTGAATTATCTATTAAACAAAAATAAAAACTCAAACTGTAAAATTTATGAAGGTAACGACGACAAACAAAGTTTGGCTACTACCTACGGTGGTGATATACAAAAAACATTAGAAAACTTTCCTGGATTTATTTGGAGTAAATATTCGAAAGAAAAACATCTTCCTGGTCATTCATATACTGGGCCAGGAACTCGATTAGATATAAGACTAGATGAGAATAATAATCCGAAACCAGGTGAAGAACCAATAAATAGAGTAGATGCCGCCGCTTACAGGCATGATTTAGCTTATCGAAATCATGATCTAAGTTCTCGTCATGCAGCTGATAAGAAGATGATTCAAGAATTAGATAGTATTCAAAATCCTACATTTAGAGAAAAGATTGAAAGAATGTTTGTTAAGAAAGCTTTACAAGCTAAAATATTATTCGGTCAGGGTTTAAATGAAACGACAGCAAAGCTGTCTGAGAGCAACGCTCGAAATCATAATTCAGACGTTTATGCATCTGAAATTCATAAAGAATATAGAAAGCCTAAATATTTATTAAAAGTAAAAGTATTTAATAAAGATGATATTTGGAGTGCTGATCTTATTCATATGCCGAATGAAAGGGACCGAACCGAAGGTTCTAAGACAAAGTCTGACTACAAATACGCATTGACCGTTATAGATTTATATACACGATACGCTTGGGTAAAACCTTTAAAAAATAAAAGTGGTCTATCAGTTAAATATGCGTTTGAAGAAATCTTTAAAGAAAGTAATAGAAAGCCAAGGAAATTGTTTGTTGATAAAGGGTCGGAATTTTATAACCGAAACGTTCAGCCACTATTTGAAACTGTTTATTCAACTGAAAATGCAGGGAAGGCTGTAGTGATAGAAAGATTCAATCGGACGTTAAAAAATAAAATTTTCAAGAAATTTACTCAGCAAGGAAATCAGAAATGGTTAAAAATATTACCAGGAATTGTAGAGCAGTACAATAATAAAGTTCATTCAGGTATTGAAGAAACCCCAAAGAATGCTTCTGACGACCCTGATTTAATACGAAAGAAAATATTCGAGAATAATTATTCGAATGAGAGTAATCCGAATTTGCAGAAACTTAAGCCGAAATTTAAAATTGGAGATAGAGTTAGAATATTTAAATATAAGAACAAATTTGAAAAAGGCTTTGTTGGCTATTGGACTAAAGAAATATTTGAAGTTTGCAAAATAAATCAAAGTTATCCGATTACTTATGAAATTAAAGATTTAGATAATGAGAATATCAGAGGCCGTTTTTATCAAAATGAATTACAGAAAACAGAGCTTTAACCTCTAGGTGGCGCTTTAGCTAGCTTCGCTTGAGTTATAGATTGTTTAACTCTAACATAATATCTAGAAATGGTACTCCTTTTTGTAATTTGTACAAAACGTATAAACATAATTGTCCACAATAAGTTGTTCCCGGTTTTTGAATTTGAAATGTATTATAAATTCCATTGCCAAGTATTGCTCTTACTTCATTCGTAGGTGGAAGCCCGTATGAGTCAAAATAATAATTATCTCCGTTTTTACTAAAGATACCTGCTGACCAATGTACGCCGTTTTGGTCTGAAGTGTGAAGATTCGTTATGAAATTTACAGTTGGCTTATTTTTGATCAATTGTAATTCGTTTCTCATTAGGACATAAAAATTCTTTATTCCCAATTGATGTGCGATTTTCTTTAGGTCGAAATTCGTTGTTGTGTCTGTTCCATATAATTTAAAAAACTCGATCAGGTCAGTCATTTTAAATGAAACAAAAATCCAATTTGAAAATGTCATTTTTCAGTCTCCAGTCAAATAAGTTGCAATAAATGTTACTACTTGTTACTTATGAAGTAGAGTCCAACATTTAGATGAAAACAGAAATACAATTTGAAAATGGCATTGTCATTTTTCAGTCTCCAGTCAAATAAGTTGCAATAAATGTTACTACTTGTTACTTATGAAGTAGAGTCCAACATTTAGATGAAAACAGAAATACAATTTGAAAATGGCATTGTCATTTTTCAGTCTCCAGTCAAATAAGTTGCAATAAATGTTACTACTTGTTACTTATGAAGTAGAATTTCACGTTTGCAAGTCTTCTAATTCCTGCGTGAGTCCAGTATGTTGCGCATGTTGTTGTTCAGTTTGTTGCACATTGGGTGAATCAAATATGGATTCTGCTATTCTTTGCTGTTCCTCCTCTTTTTCACGATCAATATAATCTTCAAGATGAGCAAAATTCTTCATCACAAAGTAAATTGATAGAGAAGAATTGGCTAAGTTTGGATAGTTCTTTGATAATTTGAATAATTTGATCAGTAATGTCACATATGAGCGTGAAAACTTTATTTTGTGGGTCTCATTTAACTCTTTCACGAATTTTGTATAATTCATTTTAGACAATAACTTCAGTCGCTGAAGCACTTCTCCTTGTAAAACATAGCAGCGTAGAAGATTCCGATGTGTAATTTTCTCAAAACCAATGAGTTTATTCAATGAAGATATGCACGATGATGTACTTATAATATCCTTTTTCTCGAGAATTACAGGTAAATTGCTGCTGTCAACATCCTTGAATGAATCTCGGATTATTTCAAACACTTCTCTCTTTTTATCTTCTTCGTTTCCACTCGTCTTCTGTTTTTTTCTTAGTGATTCATTGATAAAATTTGCTGTTATCGTTTTGAAGAAATCCATATGGTCTGGTGAAATAAGAGGCACAACTTGATCCACGAAGCAACAAAATTCTCTCTCTAGTTTGCTGACGGAAGACATTTCAAATGAGAACTTTGCTTTCTAGCGCACACGGAACAATGACAGGAGAGAGAGAGAATTGAAAACAGCTGCCAGATGCTTTGGCGTCATGTGATTGTGCTGACGTGCTTGAATTAAAACAACTTCCCTAACGTACAACTAAAATCTAATTGTATCACAAAGCTGTAGCAACTACTGGAATTACTAAAACACCTGAAGATATAACAATTGTTAACGTACCTAAACTTATTGTTAAGAATATGCCAATTCCTTGTGTTACATTCTTAACTTTAGTCCATCTCTTTCTTAATTTTTTATAATGCTCTAATCTTAATAATAATTGGGATTCCTTATCTTTCATATAACGTACTCTATCTTTGTGTTTTTCAATATTTAATTCACTTATTTTTAATTGAGATAACGAAGGATATATTCTTGAGGTTCCTTCCACTTTTGTTTCTTCCATTTTTAAAGAAATATTTTTAACGGCGAAGCCCTGAACCTTCGGTTCGCTAGTCACATGATATATTTTAAAAACCTGAAAGATGGATAAAATTCATGAATTTGAAATTCTCAACTTTTATAATTTTTGGTGTCCTAGAACGGTCATGATTTAAGCGAGGGTGAAAATCGAACCGAAGGTTCTAGGGCTTCGCGCTTCGCCCGATTGTAATTCTCAAATTTGAGATTTTGAAAAATTTGAAAATTGGGTATTTTTAAAAACACCCAAATCGGAGCGAAGCTCCTCTGGCTTTAGCGCTTTAGCGCTTTAGCGCTTTAGCCGATTTATGAATTTAGGTCTTCATAACCTGAAAAAAGGTTCAAATTCATGAATCGGCTTAAGCCAGAGGAGCTTCGCTCCGATTTATGTTGTTTTTAAAAGTACCATTTTTTGAAAAAATGGTACTTTTTGAATGGACTAAATTCATGTATTTAGGTCTTAAAAACCTGAAAAAAGGGACTAAATTCATGAATTTATGTCGTTTTTAAAAGTACTATTTTTTTGATTTTATGGTGTCCTGGAACGGTCTTTTATCCATTACTTCCTTATCACGTTCACGTGTTCCACAATGGGAAAGTTGTGATAACTGGCATTAAAGACTTGAAAGTTGTATCCCAAATAATAAGTGATTTGAAAAATTATTTTGTAAAAAGTTGATGGACTGTTGTAAATAGTTTGTAAATATACATTTCAATTGTGAAACTTTGCTCTCCCTCTAAACATTACGCTCTGGGAAATAAAACAAATTTTGCATATATAATGAATTTATTACAAGACTGAGTTCATATAATTGTTGAGAATTACATCGTTTTTAGCACAATTTCTAGAGAATAATCGAATAACACTTTTATAGTCACTTTTCAAAGGTCGTTCATTAACAAAATATAGTACGTAGCCCCCACACATGAGGGATCTATTACTTTGGAGTGGGAACGATGTCACTTTCTTTCTAGTCCATGAGAATCTATTGATCCATATTGATATATCATGTAATGGCGGCTGATTGAGAGAATCAAAATATTCAGCTACTCTATTGCGATTTATGTACACCGCAACCCAATGTTTACCACGAAGATTAACCGTGTCTGTATTTATAATCAGAGAACAGGGATATGACTGAATTGATGTAGGTAGTTCATCTCTTGGGAATACATTGAGAAACAATTTCTTGGAATAGGGATGAGCTTTCTTCATTAAGTTTAAGATTTCCACATTACTGAGGTTGCTCATCTCTGATAGTTAGCCAAGACGTCTCTCAATCTAGTAATTTCAATGCTGCTGTCATAGATTGCGTAAAGTAAACCCGTTACAGGAACTTTCAAAGGATCCGCAAATGTGAGTTCCAATCGAAGGTTACCAGCTTTTGTAACATCCACATTTTCCCCAGTTATATCACAATCTGCTTTGAGGTTGTATAATATATAGAAGTAGCCATTCTTATACATATCCATCGTAATACCATTTGAATCGTCAGTGTTGAACATGTCTAGTGCCATGAAAGTAGAGCAATATTCGCGAACAAAATTGTTTTCCTTAAAATTCGGTTGATAGGCCTTACAAGCAACTGAATTGCCATCTGCGAATAGACCGAGTTTCGTGATACCAAAATGTTGAAAATGAAACGGATTCTTCTGAAAGTTACCACAAGATGATTCATTTTCCACAAACGCGATGTACACCGCCTTCGGTAGGGCAATTGGAAAGAGGTTGGGATAATCAAAAGATGAGGTAGTCGCCGGAATCGTAAAAGTGGTTAGTACACTATGATTGACTGGATATATAGCATTGTGGTTCTTCAGTCCTACAGCATGTTGATTGATGACTGTGGGATTCATTTTTACTCGCCTTACATTGAGGACAGCTTCCGTTATGTGTACATCATAGGATGCAGCAGGTTCGAATGACATCAAAGCAAATTTTGATTTAGCACGAACAAATGTCAATCGCATTTGTACTTGAGATAGGAGGTATCTCGATTGACGGAAAAAATCAAGATAGACCTTTTAGATGTAGTTCAGCTGAATCAGCAGTTAATTCCACACGCTTTTTCAAACCATTATTAGCGAAATCATCGAACTTACCAGACTGATCTGTAAACCAACCAGCAGCTTGTAAGTGCGTTTGTTTGGCCTGGTTTTGAAACTGAGTCAATGTATATAAGTAAGCTCCATATGGATATGATGAATCTCCTCCTTCAATCTGCTTATTATTTAGTGATAAAGTGACATCTGAGAAGAGACTGGCAATTGGGAGATTAATCAACCCCACTTTGTCCTTAGAATCAATGTTAGTACCATCAGTTTTTTTAATTTGTACACACAATTCCAAGTCAATAGACTGACAGTCGATGTAGTCGTCAGCATTAGCAGTAACATCAAACTGAATAGGTATGTCATTACCCACAATATTTGTTGAGGGAAAATAGTCAACAATTCTCGACGAAATTATGTCAGTTTGCTGGGGTGATGTATCAAAAAAGCACAAAGCTGAATTGATAGTCGATTGCATTTCGCTCAGTTTAGAAATACGTTAATCTCCTTCGTTTCGACTTATTTCCAACTGATTTCGATTTCCGCTTTCGCTTTCGCTTTCGCTTTCTTGTCTTCTTCACAGGAAGCTTCGATCTAGATTTCCTAACTCTTCGTCTTTGCTTAGTAACTCGACCGGATCCAACTTGTCTTGTCTTGTTGCGCCTCTTACGAACAGGTCGTCTCGACTTTGTTAGGTCATCCAATGCATCAATAGCTGATTGCTGAGCACGGACTTTCATTGATTCTCCTATATCCGCTCCTTGGAGTGCATCCGCAGCAACATTTGCACCAAAATCTAAAGCTCTGTTTCCTACGCGTTTCATCACTGGCAACGCATAGCGTTTAAGTCCAGGAAGTAATGCACGCTTTAATGCACCAAATATTGCGCCTCCTACTTGTCGCCTACCTCCAGCAAATACGGGATATCCGCTTTGATATGATGGTCTGCTATAAAAGCCTGTCATTGTAAATTTGAATTCTGAAGAATTTCACAATAGCGTAAAGCCTTAGTCTCGATTCTTAATATGTAGTGTCAGCACAGTAACACCACCATAGAATGGAACAATTTCACCCGCATCATCATGAATTGAAATGTCGATTCTATTGATAACACTTCGATTGATCGGTAAATACATTTTGTTGATGAATTCACGATTGATTAACTGCTTCCGGCCGGATGATAGGGGAAATGTGCGTAGCAATGGAGCCTCGATGTCACCAACTCTAGTATACTCAACAATATTGCAGTAAATATATAAGTTACTGATGTCTCTCTCTAATGAAGGTGCTGAATTACCAATGGTTGTACCTTCATTTATTGTGAATTTTGAGAACCCTAGAATTGTTGCCAACATCTTGTCGAGCTTAATGAGATAATTTCTCCCTACTTTTAAAACCATTCGCTTCTTTAAGGGATCATATGAAAAGAAGTACTCATCTGCGTTGAGGTAGTGTGCACCATTTTCATTTAGTTTTGTACAAATTTCCGATGGTGTGTTTAGATCTTCAACGTTTAAATTGACCCTCCTTACTAGCTCAGTTGAGGTACTCAATTCGTCAGCCAGTATTTTATCGGAATATACATTGATGTGCCATGCGTCGTTTGTTGCTGTCTTTAGTTTATTGGAATTCAACTGAATCTTATATGTATCATTTAATTCTGTCAAACACGGTGGACTATCAGGATGCTTGAATAGTCTCTGAATTTCTGATCCGAATTCAATAACAGCGGAATTAGACTTTTCCAAAGGTGTCTTTTTAGTGAAAACAAGAAATTCTACCTCCATTTCAGCAGTAAAAAGAGTTACTTTCTCTTTCTTATATTCACAAGTCATTAAACTTTCTGGCACTGATCCTTGAAACTTTCTTGCAACGTCTTCAATATTTTTAATAACTTCAAATTTTTCCTTGACGCGGACACTCCTTTTCTGTAGTGCATACAACGGTGCAATTCTACATTGAAAATCACTAACTGTTCTCTCAGCTTTCCATCCAAGTCCATTATACCAATGTAGAGATGAAAATGTAGTTCTGGGAAACCCTAGAGTGTGTGCCAAATCTCTACCTAATATTAGCAGAACATGCTTCCTCCCTTCTTTCAATAGTTTAGTTGAGCCTTTTACAACTGGCTTGAAGAATCTATTTAAAGTGAGAGTGAAGAGATCGTTTATTCGTCGGAACATTTTACCAATTTCATTCTCTGTATCTTGCAAGCTGAGTGTGGGAACTGTAGAATTGAAGGAAGACGTTGCATATGCCTTTTCAATTTTGATCATGTTCTTGACAGACGGTAGCGATGGTGAGAAAGGAAGTAAAGTAAGATGATGAAAATCCCATATTCCATGTAGACCATTCTGAAATAGGCGAAAACAATCATCCTTTTCACGTACTTCCGTGTGTATTTCAAAATAATTATTCGTTAACAAACTAATATCATTGTAATATGTGACTTCAGTTAATGCGACTTCGTGAGGGCCACTCAGATAAAGAGGCTTGGCAAACTCAACCGAATACTCCGATGGTTTGTTCTCTGGAAATATCTTTGGATTGCTGTTGCTCGGGAGAATGATGTTGAACTCAGCAGACGACATTATTGGATATAATGTGGGATCAGTAGTCATTCACCAATATTAGCTTAAAAGCTTCTAATGTCTCCTACTTCCACATTTCTCAAGTCTTGATGGGCTATCCAACTGTTGAACGAGTCAGGATATCCCTTCCATTTGACGAGATATTTTCTATGATTACCATGTCCTTTCCTCTTAACTATTCTATCTATCATATACACTTCTTCACTCCGATCAACCACTTGTAATTCATATGAGTAGAATTTCCCTTCAATTGGATTACCATGATAGTCTATTAACTTATACATTGCTGGTTTAAATTTTTTATTTACTTCATCAACAAAAAATTCTTCTTCGGTCCAGTTCGGTAGATAGCCCTTCTCGAATGTAGACTTCACTTTAGAGATGCGAACTCTATCACCAACGTCGATTTTCTTCTTATCGGTAGTTGTTTTTGGTGCCTTGCCATACAGACGAAGCCACAAATCCATAGCATTATCCCGAGTGACGTCGATTGGACGCATCTTTATAATCCGATGATAGCTCTCATTGTAATTTCTCACGAACTTCTGTAAATCATCTATCCAGACATGTGTATTTTTAGCACTGAAATACCGCCATATCTTTGTCTTGAGTGTACGATTGAACCTCTCAACCATCGCAGCTTTGTAAGCACTTTTAACACTGAACAGTTCAATGTCATATCGCTCAAGTAGACCACGAACGTGGGAATTTTCGAATTCCTTTCCTTGATCTGTTTGTATTCTTTGTGGGATCCTCCCTTCATTTAGAATACTTTGAAAAGCCGCCTCAACTTCTGCTCCTCTCTTGGATTTCAAGGCGCGAACCCAAGCATATCGTGATAAAATATCTATTACGGTTAGGATGTACTTGTAACCGTCATTGTATTGAGATATCTGCTGCATATCAGCCAAATCTGCTTGCCATTGACTGTCAATATTATTGACAACATATCTCCTAGTTGGAAACCGCTTCCTCGCATCCTTGTGTAGCGTGTAGGTTGGTTGACTCTTCAACCATTTCTTCACTGTCTCTATTCGTACACCTGCTGCACGGGCTAAAACGCTCGGACGACTGAAGCTTGCGGGATGATTGATATCGTAGTAGATTTGTCTCAGTTTTTCCGCTGCGCTCATCCTCCTTATTCTGGCGACTCGCTCGAGTATTACTTGCACAGCAACTGCTAACGCAATTGATATCAACTTCTATACCCTCTTCTCCTTTACTATCGAGCGCAGACTTCAAACAGCAGCAAATTTTCTGCATAGACATGATATGGGAAGCAATTTCACTGTTATTTGCCTAATATTTGCTGTAACTTTTCGGTGTTCGTGTTGAGCGTCTCCCTCTTCTCTTCGGAGTTGGAGACGTAGCAGGAGAAACAATGGGTTCTCGCTTGACTGTGGTAACTACTTTTCCTTTTGAAGAATCGGTTGCCAACACTTTATTCAGTTCATTTATAGTTGGTCCTCCGATTATATTATGGGGAACGTTGTGATTAGATAGCACTTTTTGAAAGTATTCCCATCCTTGTGGAGCACCCAGCTTTCGCCTTACATCTCTCACAGCATATTGTAGAAGATCATCGATGTGACTGTTCCTAATTACATCACCGTTTTCTTCTATTATTTCTCCTCGCTCATTGAACTTTACGTGAGGATCAATAAAATCAAACAACCTTTCAGCTCGCATGCGATATGCTCGAGGAGTTGAAAGAGTTATGAATTTGCGCAGCTTTTCCCTAATATGTCGTCTTTCCTCTAAATTCTCAGCCTGTAACTGCATTCGTCGATAAGGATCCTCAATCTTTTGAATTTCCCTATCCTGTTGAGATAATTGCTTAAGTTGATCTGTAACCGGCTGATCCACATTTTTAGCTTCCTGAATATTTCTTGTCATTGATAGCTGTAGATATTCCTCTTGAGGAATGACAACCATTTTTGAAAAACTCATATTGAAAATGTCATAGTAGCTGAAGCACATATGTATTGCTTAAAACTGTCATTGGTCCAATTAATTAACTGTTGACAGTGAATACTATCATTGCATCTCCAGAGTTTGGTATAATATTAGTTCGAAATCGAAATCGCTCTGGGCATTCTTGCGTTAAGTCAATGAAGAGGTAGCCATGTGGCTTCTTCGTCACTTCATCATATATTTTCGAAAGAGTTTTAGGCTGCTGAGGTAATATTTGTCGACTCAAATGATGTATCTGACTACTATCTCTTGGATTCTTGAAAACCACCAAATAGTGTGTATTAAGACTTCTAGTTCTCTGCTCTTTTCCTCCATCAAAGATATTTTGAGTGATGTAGATGATAAAAGCTTGCCTATGGTGTGCTGTTTGAATAAACATTTCGGTTACATCTTTTGAAGATTTGCTTTCGCGAAGTAGATCATCCAACACGATCAAATCACCTGCTCGGATATCCTCAGTTGGTGGTAGCCCCTGTTTTACTTCGTATCCCTGCTGTCGAAGTGCAGAATGCAGATCTGGTTGAAAAATACCGTAGTACCATTTAACCTGTTTTATTTTCTTATTAAACATCTCATCTCTGTATTGCAGTAGCTGAGTTACAAAAGTTGTTTTACCAGACTGACTTGGTCCGGCCACACACATTGTACGGTCAGTGAATAGTCGAAAATCTGTCATTTCAGAGTCATTCAATATCATCATCATTTACTAACACCCATTATTTTGCTTAGTTAGAACTTAAAACATGTAAATTATTTCCAAACAAGTTTTATTGAAACGATAAACAGTTGTTTTAATTTACCACATTTGAGTGTCTTCATCGAGAGTAGAATCGAAGGAACTCTTCAAGTCAGGTTGTGCATCCTGTCGCCTCAGTTTTAGCTTCATGCTGTCCCTCGATCTGCGCGTCCTTTTCTTGCTTTCATCAACCTCCTTGGCTTCTTTTGCATCGTTTGATTCTTTCGGCTCACTTGGTGTAGCAATGTCTTCAATATGAATTAAGCACTTGTCAATTGGTAATGGTTCATAAACCAATTGTAGAACCTTCATCTGAAGAGAAGCCAATTTACCAGTTGAACCATGAGCGCCAATGTAAAGTCCAGTAACGTGTACCAAGCCCATGTACCGCCCACGCTTGAGATCATCACAATCCATTGGGTTTGACAGCACATCAAACGCTTGGAAATGGTCAGATAATTTTAAGAAGAGAGTATCAAACTCAGGTAGATCTTTGAATCCACTCCCTTCCTCCAACTTCTTCTTCCAATGTACCGGAGCACTGTCAGGTAGTTCGACACATTCCTTTGCGAATGAATCAATCATTTTTAGTATAGTTTGCTGCCATTTAGGAAATGTGACACGCATTTGTCTTAGATTGCTGTAGCTAGACGATGACATCCCATTCCTATGAAAAAATGGAACTTGTAAATATAATCCATCATCACCATAATTAAGCGTTTGAAAATAAAACGTGTTTCCAATTCCTTGAACCTTACGCGTTGGTCTAAATTTCAAGAGATCGCGATCAACAGCGACGCCCTCTTCCTTAATTATGTGCATTTTAAGAGACATTTTGTTGTTGTACTCACACTGACGGAAGATCACTTGAAAATGACTACTGAAAGCTCGCACGCCTATCTTATATAGCCTTCAATCAATGTCAATGAGTAATCGATGACGTGTCGACTTCTGATTTGTTGGCTTTATGCCAGCAAAGCAACACCTGTAATAATTCTTCCTAGAGGACTGTCAAGCACTTTGGAGATACTATTACTGATGTCATTTAGCATATCCATGAAGCCACCACCTCCATGTTGAATCATATTTCTCCTGACTTTATCACTACCCCTAGGATTCGAAAATTTGCGAATGTTTTTGATAGACCTAGGATTCAACAAAGGCTTGTATATTGGAAGACACTTGTGAATTGTAAAGGCCAAATCACGTATGAAGTCATCACTTGAATTTTGAATTAATTCACACTTCCTCCGATTATTATGTATTTTATTCAATTTCCGCAATGCCTTCTTAAACTGACTTGAAGGTTTAAATGACCGTTTCTTTCGGGGAAAAGACCGTCGTTTTCTTTGTACAACCATATTTCTTTTTTTACAACAATGAATGAGAAGAAAGCGAATAACATTATTGCTTAATACATACAATGATGATAATTCAAACTACAAATAGCATTGTTGCTCAATACATACATGTAATACACAATGTCACTTCAAACATTGACAGATGGTAGTTTATAGTCATCAATGTCACTTAAGGTTTGTTTCGTTGCAATTATCAACTGTTTAAGATCACTCATTAAGTCCATCGAGAGGGGACAACACCTACAACATGACATTTGGGCGTACAAACGCAGAAGATTCACATAGTATGCTCGAAACTTAGCAGTGTCATCTCGGTCCAGCGCCGCCACGTTGATGCTGACGGATGGTGGACCAGCAAATACGTCAACTTTCAATTTTACACCATCTTCTTCATAATGGCTGAACGTTATCAGGTCATGCAGGCATGTGTTGAAATATCGCGTTCTGTTATAGCAATAACAACGAGAATGAGCAGGAATTGTCTCAGTTCCACTTAGTGGTTGGAACACTTCTTCAAGCCAAAATTTGGTCACTCTTGTCAGCACTTCAATCAATGCGTTCATTAGGATTTTCTGCACCTCAACGTTGTCTTTACACTTGAAGAATTTTACAATGTCCTCCATCAAATCTACTAAGTCAGCTTTGTAACCTGTTACGTCGTCACTACAATAAAATATAAATCCTTTGAATTTCTTGCCTTGATGAACAAGTGCTACAGGGATATAGCTGCTGAAGGTCATGCTCAATCTTGTTCAATGAATGAATGAATGAGTGAAACGAGAACCATTATCTCTCTCTCTTATAGCCAGGCTAAAGCATTAATGACCAATGAAAAGCGAGCTTGATGAGTCATCATGATCTATACACATTCGTATAGGATGTTACAAACCCTTGACAAAGAGGACATTTCTTTATATAATTATTCTGTTTATGATAACAATGAGAACATAAAACAAAGTGTTCACATGGGACCAAGAGAATGGACCTTGGTCGTTCAAAGCATTCAACACAGTTCACTTCGCACAGCAATTTAAATGTCTCGTTTTCCAATTTTCGCCTCTCATCCAAATGAATTCCACGGTCTGCCGAAGAACTTGGAGAAATAATTTTTGACGAATGTCTCTCTTCTGATCTCCCAGTCACGTCTCGCTGTTTCAAAATTGCTGTCTTAAATTCAGGTATCTCATTATAATTTGATGGCGAAAAATCTTCTATCCAACTGTGATCTAAATTTAGTCTTGTAGTACTTTCAAGTAAATCCATTAACCGCTCAATTAGGTCACCAGCTCGGATGGTTTCATTTAAGTTTGTAACTGTTTTTATAGCTTGCAATGAAAAACCAAGATCTCTTGCAACAATCCATGATGTTGGACGACCATTCATCATATATATATAGAGTGTGATAGAAATTTGACAAAAGAACACAAAATAGAAATGAAGGATTCAATGGTCACAATGGACACAATGGTCACAATTGTCTCAATCGAACACAAACCATAATGATAATAATAAACAATTCTCCATGCATATAATATATATATATATATATATATATATATATATATATATATATATATATATATATATATATATATAGATATATATATATATATATATAGATAGATAGATAGCCTTCAACATAATCATTCAAAAATAAGAAGTTCAGCATTAGAACATCTGCGTACTCATCCTCAATACAATTAGAACATTATGTATTCATCCTCAATACAATTAGAACATCTGCGTACTCATCCTCAATACAATTACAACATTATGTATTCATCCTCAATACAATTAGAACATTACGTACTCATCCTCAACACAATTAGAACATTATGTATTCATCCTCAATACAATTAGAACATTATGTATTCATCCTCAATGCAATTAGAACATTATGTATTCATCCTCAATACAATTAGAACATTACGTACTCATCCTCAACACAATTAGAATATTACCTACTCATACTCAACACAATTACAGCAATCCTCAACGTTTCAATCCTCACACTTTGCCATTCATGTTCAAATTAACAACTCTAGAACATTTAAATGTACCTAACCGAACTCACATCATCAACACATTACACTATTCTCTTCACAAATAACACAAAACAGTACACTTGTGTTCGCAATCAACACTTCAAATAACAGACGACTACAACCACAAGATCAAGTTTAAAAACAAATCGGTACATTAGGTTCAAATTCAAAATGTACTGATCCTGGGACAGTGTGAGCCCTTTTAATACTACTCATGCACAAAAATATGTAAAAGACATATCGTCTGGCAATGCTTTGAAAAAAGATAGTTGGCCACCGAGCTCTGTCAAAACTAATTTCGTAAAGCAGAGCATTATAGATACACGTAATCGGTGTAGGTCAACGCTCTCTGATAACATTAAAATGGAATCGGAGAAAAAATGTAAAGAAAATTTAAAATTTAATGGACACACTAATAAGGATTTGAGTGTGTCTGATAAAAATACCCAAAAAATAAAACTAGTAAAATCAACGATGACTTTAGAAAGCATTTTGAAGTTACCGTTTATAAGCGACCGTCTTAATCGGAAAATTAATTACCAAATAAGAAAACATAGGTTGAGTGTCCGTCTCGTCAGTACGGGCAACAAAAAACTGCGTAATGTTTTGAAGAAAAAATGCAAAAAAGTAAACACAATGATTGTAGAATATGCAACAAGCTAGCCCACATCGTGTGTTGTATATCAATTCTCTTGTAGAAAGTGTGGTGATAAATATATAGGTAAAACTGCTAGACCATTCTACATTAGATACAACGAACACAGTCTCAGTATTCGTAATAAAAATGATCTAAGTGCTTTGTCTGAACACAGTAAGACCTGTCTTGTTAACGGTTCGATTGATGATTTTGATGTTGAATTTCTTCGCTGCTTAAATGATCCTGTTGAAACAAGCGTGGTGGAATCGCGATTAATCAATAAGTGCCATCCTAAAATGAACAGACGTCATGAGACAACCGGAGCTATACTGCGTATCTAACGAGCCAGTTTAGACAATGTCATTTTATTGCTGCCTTGCCTTGAGAAGGGGTCTGGACCCGAATCGTCGGCTGTGTACATATTTTTTATTCGTAATTATTTAGTGGCATTAAATTACTCGGGAGAGAAAACTGATATTTTTCACATCATTGATTCATTAGACAAATTTGGGGGGGGGAAGAGATAACCAATCAGTACCATTAATCTATCATCAATTTCTTTGTGTGAAAATTAGGAACTTGCTAAATGATGCTATACTTGTGTTTTACAATTGACACAGCAGTAGGATGACCACGCAAAAATGTTAAGAGCGTCGCGTTCGTGCCGCATAATCGTGATTGCTCATTAATTTAATACATGACAAGAACTCAAGAAACCTAGTGTCTAACAGTGGCCGATTTGATTTCGCGATTCCGCCTTTATTCATAATTGCAGAAATATTTCGCCTACGATGAATCAGGATGAACGATTCTTTTTTGCGCAGGTACGATGAGAATAATGCCTCCCAAGATTTTATGCTTCATTATCTCAAGTGAAAAGAATTCTGTTAATATGAATTCTAAATATATGGCTAGACAAAGTACAAGTTTAGAAAATGAATTAAATTACCGGATTCCTGACAAGAACTGGGTGGAATAACAGAAGGAGAATCCACCACTTAAAAAACTTTAATACTTATATTTAAGTTTCCTGAAAATGGCTTCATGACGAAGTGAGAAATTAATTGGACTTTTTTGCTTTAAAATAATACAAGTGAATTTGGAATTCTCTTTGCTTTTGAATAAATTTTCAAATGATATTTACTAAGTGGGCACGGTAATATTAGTACATAATTGGCGTCAACGTTTGGCCAAATGTTCCAACAAACAATCCAAATAAACAAGTCATTGAAGTTAGCAGTAGATCTGACAGTGGATTTTTAGAAATAATTTGCTTAGTACTGATTTTCCACATGCCTAATGAAAAATGGACAAGGAATTTGTTCAACACATCAGTTTTCAAGAATTCTTCTCGGACCAGGTTATAATTTAAAATCAATGTTATGAACATTCACCTTGAAACGCATATTTAATGTTTCAAAACGCACATCAATGTTTAATAAATACTGAATAAAAACTGTTGTAGAATTTTCAAGAGAAGAAGAATTCACAGCCATTCAAGAATTCAATTTCTACAAAGTAATCAAGAAATAGAGGATGTATATAAAACAAAAAAAATTCATTCGAGCTTTTGTAAGCAAAATTATGAGGAAAATCATTTTATGATCATTGCGTCATGCGAAAGATGTTTCAGATAACCACATGCATTAAAAGCTCTATCCTTTTAGTTTGGCAAAAATTAATGAATATGACATACAATGAATACTTACACACACACACTCTCTCTCTCTCCGTTTCTTTTAACTGTGAAGGTTGTTTCTATCATTGATCTTTTTGTGCTAAAATCAAACTTGCTTCTGACTGCAGGCTATGCAGCAAAGTCATCGTTGTATGAACGATTTAGAAGAGCATCATTAGTGCATAACTGAATTTAATTGAATTCTAGAATTCACATTTTGAATTAATGCTTTTAGTATCAAGATTGGCCAAAACTGATCCCATAGGAGGAAGGAACATACATAGTGATTTTGATGAACTTTGAGTCAGCATCACATCAAAGTCCAAAGGGGCACTAATTGACCCTCCCCATTATTCCTCGACAACAGAAAAGGGATTAAGGAACAACAAACAGAAAGGCACCTGTGATGAATAAAATATAGCAGCCTGAGTGAAATTGATTGCTTTTAATTCAAGTTCAAAAGCTATGCACACTTCATTGACTGACTGTTGACATGTTGAGATTTCATAAGATTCATGTGTTCGGTTGGAATTTTTGGTTGAAAATTGAAGTTAGAATAAATTCGATGATAAGCACGCTGTTTTCAAATAATAAGCGAATAGCAAAATGAAGAAACGATCTCGACATTTTTCTGCTCTCAGGAATGAAGTCGAATAGGCGCCAGTTTTTGGGTGACTTAGGAGGCAGGACGTGGTCGAAGGTGTTCGGGATTTTGCTCAATTTTTTGGGATAAACTTTTTGCTGATTGTGTCCTGCATTCTTCAATCATCGAGAATTCATGATTGATGCGTATTATATTGAATTCATGATTGAGACGATGCGATCCTTTGCCTATATGCCGTTTAAAAAGTCACTGTTTCGTTTATTACCAACAAAATCGGGAACGCATGCACAATCAAGAATTAGTCCGGAAGCCAGAACGAGCTTCTGCAGGGAACGTGGCCGAAAATGAGACTTTCACAGAATGATGTGCACCCTATGCCTGCTACGAATTGGTGCGTCTGCCGAGTTCTGGTGAGGTCCTCTTCTTGTCAGAAAGGATCAAAGAAAAACACATGTAAATCAAATGTGACGCAGATTCCAGCTTTTGGCTAAAATGAAATTTCCTATGTTTTCTCTGATTAAACGAAAAGTACCAAGCCTAGACTCATAATTTCTGGTAGGGAATGTCTTCAGGTAATTTCCTTTGATGTTCATGCACCCCTGTCTGTAAAGGTAGACACATTTAAATTTGGCGAGCCTCTTGATGACGGCAAACACAAACATTTTCAGCACCTTTGTCCACATTGAACGACATTCTCACATACATTGCCGATCAGAAGCGTGATAATAACACATGCACATCAAAGGAAATTACCTGAAGACATTCCATGTCAGAAATTATGAGTTTAGACTTAGTACTTCTCAGTTGATAAGAGAAAACAAAGAAAATTTCATTTTAACCAGAAATTGCAATCTGCGTCCCATTGGATTTACATGTGTTTTCCTTTGATCCTGTCTGACAAGAAGAGGAACTCGCTAGAATTCGGCAGACGTGCAGATTCGTAGTAGACATAGGATGTACATCATTCAGTGAAAGTCTCATTTTCGGCCACGTTCCCTGCAGAAACTCACTCTGGCTGCCGGACTAAATGGACCAAATTGTTGCAACACACACGTCGCACAATTTATCTGCAGATAACAATGGCTTTAATTTGCGAATAACTAATGAGCTTTAACTTTGACACCTTTTACATTGACATTCCAGTCCAATGCGTCATTTGTATAGGCCTACATGTACATGCCAAATATTTTAAGTAATGATTAATCGAAAGTGAAATATCAAAAATCACTGACTGACGAGATACAACACATTTGATTAGTTGTTATTCAAATGTAACAAATAGTGTAAGCACTAAAATTTTATGTGTTGTCTCATTATCTAATGTAGGCCTATTCGCAATGGTGCTATCAAGGTTATATGATCTGCGTATTTCAGTGGCCCCAAAACAATAGGAACTTTGAAAGTCACTCACAAATGTGGAAAAGGGCAGAATTAACCAGCATTAACATTGAGGGATACCAACATTGATACCCGACAATCTTGAAAAACTGAACAGAAGAAGCACGATATGATATCAGTGATTGAAGAGCTTCATAATCCCAATAGAATTATGAAACACTTTGTTCACCTACATCGTGTTCTTTCTTGTTGTTTATCAGCAAACCCAAAAGCAGATTATCATTCACAATATCAAAGGCATGAGACAAATCAGATTTGATTGGTAATAGCACAACTGAAATATTACTTTTCATAAAAAATAATACCCCTTTGGGATTGTAGGGATGATGAGGAACACAAGTTAATTATTAGATTATCTGATGATGAAAGTGGCGCATCATAAGTAGATAGATTTTCATGAGAACTCATGACAAGAATGTGATCTAAAACGTTCATTTGTCTAGTAGGCTTTGCAACAGAAATTTTCAAATTGAGATTTTGTAGATCTTTTGTGCTTTCAACTGATGCAGATCACTAGTAATTGTTTGGTAATCATTCGGTTTTCTGGTAAAGAAATTACCAGAAATGTCAATTAAAATCTCATCAATCATCTTGAGCGTTAATTAATTAGCATTTGGTGGGATATGCAGACACAAGAGCTGAATATCAAATGAAAAAATATCAATGATCAAATAAATATTCTATTTCATCCGAAGCACTGTATTTGTCTGTGACATCTACGGAAGAGACACATTTGATTGAATACACGCTTGCAATATGCGAAAGCACAGTCTATTCGACAGATAACATACGAGTATTCTGGAGTGTCAGCAAGACGGGAATGTATCGCTTAATCACCATGAGCTCCATATTACCTATCGCTTCATTATAAATAATTAGTTTCGACTTCGAGCAAGCTTCTTTCAAGGTAGAGATCACAAATTATTTTAAATCGATGCCAATGTCTTATCGACATCAACTTTGTGCGTTATGTGATATCAATAAATGTCGCTCTCATCTATTTATATGGTAGAAAGCTTACTTGGCGCAGAACTCCGAGTAGAGTGACTTATGAAATAGACTCTGAAGTTTAAAATACAGCAAGTAATAACACTGAAGTAATATTAAAATAAAATCAACTCTCCTAAGGTTTTGATATTGATTAAAAAAGAAAACTACAAATTTATGAAAGGCACTCCCCACTACACTCCGCACAGGTCTCCGGTGGTTAATATTCGATTTCTATGATACAAAAGTTACCATGATGACATTTCGAAAATGCTGTACACATATTGAAAGTTGATATGCATGATTGCAATCATAAAAGAAGTTCAGAAAAGTGGACTTCAGTGACCTAGACAAGTACAACATTTGAGAAAAAATAGACAGTGTATTTTACATATAAAATATTTTATTTATATTTATTTATATCATTTTTTTATATATTTTTCCATATAAATAGACAGTGGGTAAATCCAAGGATTTATCAGAAAGTTCACGAACGCCTAGTTTATAGTTTTAGAAAGACAACAAAAACGACAAGTGAAAGAATCGCATCTTCGAATATGACGTGTCAACAGAATAACTTGAAACAGCCAAATTGTGTTTTCATTGACGGCATTTAAAACATCGACCGGCTAATCTCAGTTTTGGAAAGACCGGCAGTCAATTTGTGGAGGCCATCTTGTGAATCTAGCTATTACTGAGTAAATATATTTGTGGCTACTGTCAATATCTTGTCCCTGGAAGTGTTGACGACAAAAAAAAGTGTCGGAGAAAATTCCATCAACAGATATCAGGGAAAATAGTCGAGCTGAATTTATATGAAAAAGTTAGCTCTCAAAACTATCTTGCTGGACCGATGAGAGCTCGCCAAGAAGTCTCATCATCACAGGCGACATTTTTCATTTCTCCCGTGTGAGAGGGAAGTGTTTTGGGCGTGGATTCACAACGGAATATTTGAGTCGTCAATTAGCGAATAGGAAGACGTGGGAAAGCTCTTGCCGTTGAGCAGATGGTGATGAGAGCGAAGTGATCATTTTGTATGAGGAGATCGAAGATGGGCCACGTGGCATCGGTTAGCTTGCCTCCAGTCAGTGAAAGTGCGGTCACAACGATTACAGACGACGGTCTAGACTCATTCTCTGACGTTTACACTAGCGGGCCAACTGCGTCCAATATCTCCACAGACATTAGTAAACAGAATTACGTGAAAGTGCAGAAATACGCGTCTCAATCAACGACAATCTCAAACGACACTCAATCTAGAGCTACGAAGTACCAAAAACCGGCCCATTGACAACCTCATCTTCATTTTGTGTTTTCTGTCTTGATAATAAAATATTCATTTTCAATCAATCACCTGTCTCCTGACGGCGATAAAGCGACTCAACAGGTCAGTTGTAGAGAAGGATCTGGAGCACAGGGATATATACCGTAGATAGGCGACAAACAGTCGAGATATAGAAGCATGTAATCCTTTCAATAACCTATCGTATTTTCCTTGATCCTATTCTCGGGATATTGTTTATTTATGACACTCCTTTCCCGGGTTATATTGCATCATCAGGAAAAATATTTTCTATTGGCCTACCGGTATGTGCTACATGTTTTGATGCATTCAAAGAAAAGTGTTCAAATTGTGAAAGATAGTGACGACCATTTTATGATGCCCACCTTTTGAAGGCCATTTGACGTGGATTACTTCTATACTTTCCCATTTTTGAGAAGCTGAATATTAACTTATCAAAGACGTTGAGTTCCTGAAATTCATATGACAGACGTATCAATTTTGTTAGCCACTTTCACGTCATCAGTCACTCTCCTTTTAACCGATCATTACTGAACGACAACTACTATGACAGGTCGCGGATGAAAGCTGAATATCAGTTTAGATGTTAATAATCATTACATATCGGCATCTTATTTCTCAGGACTATTCGCTACTTCTACTCGCTATTCTTTTAGTAAACTTTGCCATCTTGAGAGTTTATTTAGTCACTGACTATAGAGTCAATTAACATCGAAATTGATGGCAGTATTAACGTATTATAAATGATGAATAATAGCCTTTAATTAGCAAATGTTTAATTTCGGTCAATTCGGTCTTCGTTATCCTAGGTAATTGAGGAGAGAGAGAGAGAGCCACCCATATTTAAAGCTGGAAACATGAATGCAGTAACATAGATGTATAAATTTGGCTTCAAATCTGGAAACGCTTTCAACGAAAATAATTAATGAAAGACTGAATATATGGTTAGAAGCAAACAATGTGATACATTGCTCTTATGCAGATTGATTTAGGAATGAAAATTTAGCCCTTGACAACATCCTGATCTTCCGAGAAATAAATAAGGTGCATAGCAATACGAAAAGTATTTTGTATTTGTGCTTTATTGATTTTCACGAAGGCATTTAATTCAATTTAATAGATAGGCTAGCTGAAACATTGACAAGCAGCAGAGTATTAGAGCTAATAAAAAATCTGATTGCCTGGAAGTGATACAAAATATTGCATAATGGACAAGCAAGCGACCTATTTATAATAAATAACAGGATCCCTCAAGGAGATAGTTTATCTCCTACATTATTTTGCTTATATATGAACAAAATGTTTCAATTACTTGACAAGGAAATCGATTTTGTTGATCCAGTAATCATTGAAGACAATAAAATATGCGCTTTAGGTTATGCAGACAATATATTGCTATATAGTTAGTCACAAGAGGGTATGATGAAACAAATACAAATAGTACACAAATATTACAGCTTAAATGGTTTAAATATTAACAATTCCAAAATAAAACTTATGATATGAAATACAAAAAACATGGTCAGTCATGCCAATTTGAAAATAGGTAATAGAATAATTAGAATTGAAGTTGTACAAGAATATAGATATCTCGGCTTATTGATAACAACAATTGACCGTAAGCATATTAAAAATATGCAAAAATGGGCAAAAATTAGCCATCTCAACAACTAAAATCTTAAAAGATTTCGGAAAAATAAGTGGAAAGATGATTAAGGATACTTTCGAAATGCTTGCGTTATCGCAAATGAAATACTGTGGAGAATTTGTGATTAATAATAAATTTAGTGACTTAAGCAAAATACAATTACAGCTCTATCAGAAATTCTATTACATGAAGCCCTCCACAGCTAATTATTGCATTTACGGTGAACTCGAAGTAAAATCATTTGAATATCACTTCTACAAGACTGCAATTAGGTTTTGGATGAGAATAATTAGTGGCAATAAACGAAGTTTAGCGTGGAAAATCTATGGAAATATCATGAATAATTTAGACGATGCCTGCTACACAAATGCGCGGACTTACCATATTAAGAAATTACTTTTTAAATTAAACTTGGAACAGCTTTGGATGAGCAAAAATATATGTGACAAAAAATAGCTTCTGCAAAATTGTAAATGATAGATTGAATATTTTTTCAGAGAAGAATGGACAAAGTCTGCAAACGTCAGTCACAAAGGAATGCAATACATCGAAAGTGTCGAATTGATAACAGAGGTGGGCGCGATTCGGGAAAATGAAGTTCCGAATAGCGATTATCCGATTAGCCAGATCGGAGTTCCGAATCCGATTATCCGATTCAAATTTTGAAAATGAAGTTCCGATTCGCGATTATCCGATTATCCGAATTCGATCATGAGATTAGATGGATTTCAATTCAAATCTTTGCACTCCTAATGGAAATTTATGCCATCAATACACAACCTTGAACTAGAGATGACATAAAAATATTGCAAAAAATTATCAAATGTTGCATTTGCCTAGAGGACAAAATTTCCTGTCTAATTGCCTTACATGCTAGCTAACATTCAGTGTACATGTACGCTGCCACAATTAGACAAATACAAAGCACCCAAATTCTATTGAATATCTCCAGGTTTACAGTAACAATTTCATGTGCATGCATGCACCCAATACATGAACCGAGTGATTCTTAGTCCTTCTCCAAATCCAAGTCGACACAAGACTCATCAAAGGCCACATCTCTTAACAAATGGAGGTTGCCCTTCATAAGCACTAAGGCCTCAAAGCTTGCGGCAGTGAGTGCCGCCCTTTTTAGCCTCAAAATATCCGAGCCATATAGAACTTAAATGTCGTAGATTAAAGTCAATAGGAGGCCTGTGGCATTACTTAGTAAGCCCTATACCACTGATGACATACAAAGTAGAGGATTTCAGTCTGGCAGCATCGCCAGTTACATTTTTGGGCTATAGCTATAATGCGAGTGCAGTTAGCACTTAGGCTATTGATTGATGCATGAATCGTTGAAAGAATTAACTTGTCAATATAGCCTGACATCAAAATTCAACATCATATAGGCCTAGCATGCTCCATTTGTGGTTTATTGGCATTCACGCTCCTGCATGTGCTTAGAGAGATCAGAGCATTCACTTTTATGGCGTCAATATAACAACGTGCACTTGATTGAGCCACTTTGGATCGAGCAGATCAAAGCCTGAGGTAATAGGGCCTACCTACAGGGTCGGGTGTTGATAGAGCAATGGCTGTATGAAATCTGGACGCTCAAATTGAATAGAATGAAAAATGCCACATATTCCCTCATCTCACTCTTGACAAGTGGATAAAAGGCCTTTTCTGTGATGGCAAGCTACGCGCCATTTTTCGTCAACAAAATGCATGCCACAAGCCTACAAGTGCCTGCTGAAAGAAATTGACATTTAATAATCTTCATAGCATGAAACTACATGCTATGCATGCACGCATCATAGCATGCGATGGCAAATGCGCATCAGAATCATCTAAAGTCCAACAACAGCAAGAAAATTGAATTAAAATGAGCAGTAGGATGGGCCTACATCGATGCCACATGCAGGCCCTACTTGAAGAAGCGATTAAGCAATAGGCACATACGTAGACCTACCGCCGTGATATTTTTCGATTACAGATAGACAAAGCCTAGCCGATATCTAGCCTACAATGGATGCACCAATGCCGACACGTCTGTGGGCCTACGTGACTTACTGAGCTGTCTCTAATAAAGTTGCTATTTACAAAAGATGCAAGATATTTATGGCCTATTCGAATGTAGATACAAAGCGCATGCGAGCATACTGCTTGTCTAAATAGTACAACCAACAATGTGACGCTTGAGGCTGAGAGGGAATTGTCCTAATTATTGGCAACCCTTGCTAATAACTTATGCTTTAATTGAAGAAAAGAGCAGTCCAAGAAAATTTTAATTGCTATCGAAAAACAACTAATTGTTGCTTCAAAAACAAAACCCACTATTTCTGAAAGTCTCACAAAGCAGTTGATAAAGCAATAAGCAGCTAGCCTTCATGTATTATATACTTACACGTAGGTTAATTGTGTAAAATCATCCTATAAGTCATTTCCTTTCAGAGAAACAAAGCTTTGCATCTCAAAATAATTTTTAGACAATCCCACTCCTGCATGCCAGAATGGAATTGCTATAGAAAATTGAATAATTATGATTGCTACTTGAGTGGCCCCTGAATCATGGTGTCATCGTAATCTGTGATGCATGATCGAGTTTACACATATGTACCCTCACTCAATTCAGTCAGACAAATGAGACAGTATAACTCTCTCACTGAAAAAATGATGTTATGCTCTTAATTAACTCGAAAATCAACTGTGGACATTTTCTAAATTTTAGCTCTGTTCACTGGTAAATGTTGCGGGTTGCGTGATTGGGCTGGATGTATGCAAAATTTGTTGTGGTAACACCTCTGCTCATCAGCATGCCAGTGAGTTGCTACTGGCGTGAAACCTGGTCAACAGTTGGATTGATTCCGGGCCGACCCCTTGCAGGCTGCCGGACAAAACTGGTCAGAAAATCTCGGCCATTTTCCCATATCTCTGACATTCACGAGTGCCTCGATGACCAAATCATAGGCTCAACTGTACGACAGCACCGGCAGTTTTGGGCACATAGTTTGATTATCATCGGCTTATAGTTGTGGCAGGAGCAACTCATAGGTGTCAAAGTAAACAACATTGAATGCCGTTGCCACAAGATGCACATATTTGGCGGTTATGCGGCAGACTATTGACAAATCAGCAATCAGAAATATGCCTATCGGTATGTTGAAATCACTCAAGACGTTTTGCATTTATTGCCATAACAGGTTGGTGGATGATGTCTTTTGATGAAAATCTTCGGACGGATTGCATGTTCAAGGAAACGACTAAATTTTCATGAGGAAAAGCGCAGAACATGCAGTAAGGCCTACTTGCAAGAAAAAAAGATAATTGCATCTATTAGACAAGTTTACCAATTGAACTGAAAGAAGTATATGTTGAATAAATTACTATGTGTCAGTCAATCGTTTGGATTTCGAGCTATATTGACATCAATGTAAAGTAGAGCTTACCTTTAAATTTGACGAAGTTCCTTGCTGAACTTTCAGCACAGTTGAGCATTTCGTGCAACAGGCGCTGTCCTCGCTGACTTTGAAAAAAAGTTCAATCGATCTCGGATTACTCAAAAATCTTGTTTTTGTATCGACCTGGTCGTCACTATCATTTGTGGATGTCGTTGAAATTGGTGCTTCTTGTTCTGAAGTCTGGCCTGCACCTATGCGCTTCGTGCTCGTAAAATATTTCTTCATTTTCTTTCGTGTCTTTTTTGTGGCCGACCGCAGCACAAAAATGAAATGAAATGATCTTCCTTGATCAATGACCTGTATTTCTACAACGCATTCACAAAGTAGGATTGTCAGGCGCCTGGAGTCTGGGTAAGTTTGGGTAACTAGTGAAAACAATCCTATTGTTTTGATGGCTACACTATGCAGACATACGCGTCTTCAAAGCGCCATTCGGTCGGTGGGTGAGAGCAAGGACGAGAGCGGGAGAGGAATGGACAATCCTTGCCATGGTTGAGCACGGCTTTAGCAGCATACCGCTCCCCAAGTGTTGCAAGAGGAACAAAAGTAATTTCATAGATATCTCTACCTGGTGTCTGCGCTCGAGGTTGAAGAAGACAATTCATTTACAGCACGATTCCAACCAGTCAAATCGCGAATCGCTTTAAAATAAAATCAGTCCGATTCGATTATCCGAACCGATTTTTCGACAAACTTCCGATTCGATTATCCGATTCGAAAATGAAGTTCCGAATGTTCGGATAATCGGAATTTTTAGTCCGATTATCCGATTGCCCACCACTGATTGATAATAACTTTAAACCGTTTGCCTCCACTACGTCAGATATTGTTGATGAAGCATCAATCATGTTGAAATTTAGAACTGGGCATCATAAACTAATGGATGAACTAGGACGATGCGTTAACAAATTCGATTACGAAGAATGTACCTGTCCATTCTGCCCAGAGAAAATAGAAGATATCTATCATTTCTTTGTTGAATGCTCAAAGTACGAAAGTCTGCGAGAAAGTGTTCTACCAGAATTTATAGATATTAGTAGAACAGAAATTTTATGACAAATTCAACACCAACATCGGCTGTAGAATGAAATCAATAGCAAGATTCATCAAATCAGTCAATCAGGAACGATTGATTCTGCGTTGTTGATAGCATAGACATCAACACTGATAGCACATTTTCATGATTTCAGAAAGGTCTAAAACTTGGCATGGAAAGCAAATGGTTGGCGAAAGTGCTGGAATAAAAGCATAGATATTCATGATCCATTGAGAAATAGCTCATTAAATTCAATCGCCGTTAACCGATTTGTGGATACAACAAATATCAAACAATCAATTACCACCAATGTTTGACATCAAAATACAAAAACAATAGGAAGCTTGCTTGTTGATGAAATGCCGAAATTCAGTCAATCAAAGTATACATATGCCGTCAATAGTCAGGCATGAATTAAGCGAGACTACAGCCAGCCGCTTTCAATATAACAATAGGAGCTGCCAGTCACTGCAATCGAATTGATTAAAACTCATAGCGATAAACGACAACCCTCTGAATGCTAGCTTTAGTGCAACGAGTGTCAACTAGCGTGAATCACGGAGATCGGTCAAATCCTACTACTACACTTGGCACAATTGAAAACGCACCACCTGTCAAATCCAGCTAATTCGAAGTAAATCGCTTCGATTGAATATGGAATGAAGGACGCATGCTAATTGACATAGATATTTGCACGACGGCGGTCTGGTGGTGGGATTGCGTAATTGTTCAGACTGAATTACTGAAGCAAGCATTATTATTACCGAATTACTTAGCAAGCATGTGTTCAAATTAAACTTCGATCATGAAGTATAAAATTAACGACTTATTATGGGAAATGACGGTTTTGTGAAAAATCTTAAGATGGTGCGTCAAATGTCTGATGCCGAAAGATGGCGTGCTATTGGCATGCTTGACGCTGGAATGTCCCTTCGGGCAGTCGGACGACATTTCGGTCGTTCGCATACGACGATTACTCGACTTCTCAAGAAGGCGAGAGCAAGTGGTACCGTGGCACATGCTGGCGTTGGTGCAGTTCGTCACACAACTGCCAGAGTTGACCGGCGATTGCTCAGAATGGTGCGAGGCAATCCCACACTCCCCGCAACTCTGCTACGACTGATGTGGGGCGAAAGAAGTCGCAGAGGCAACATCCTGAGCTCGGGCACCATAAGAAATCGGCTTCGAGAGCAAGGACTTCGCTCAAGGAAGATGCGCAAATGCCCCAGATTAACACCTGCGCATGTGGCACGAAGAGAGCGGTGGGCGATGCAACGAGTTCACTGGAGACTACCACAATGGAGACGTATCATCTTCACTGACAAAAGTCGGTTTCGTCTGTTCCGCAATGATGGCCGCATTGGTGTTTGGCGTGTACCACGCCAAGAGATGCTGCAGCAACACGTCCAGCCTACTCATCAGCAACAGGGGCCATCCGTTCACGTGTGGACAGGCATCACCCTGACGGGCAAGACTGAGCTGGTAGTGCTCAACACGAACGTGACTGGTGAGCGTTATGCTGAACTGCTGCAAACGCATCTTCTGCCATTTGCGACTCGAACATTCGGAGACGTGGCCAACTGGATCCTGCAAGATGATAACGCACCTTCGATTCGTGCATACAATGTGACGCGGCTGAAGGAAAACTTAGGGATACGGACTCTTCTCTGGCCATCAAGGTCGCCGGACATGAACCCGATCGAGCACGTGTGGGATTATCTGAAGCGCCAAGTTCAGCAGCGGGACCCTCCTCCGCAATCACTGCGTGAATTACAAGAGACAGTGGTTGCAGTTTGGTTGCAACAAATTCCTCAAAATTTTCTGAGACGGCTGTCCTCAGAATGCCGCGACGAATCAGTGTCTTATTGACTGCCCGCTATTAACTTGTACAAGTATAGATGTTATGTTAAATAATTACTTTTCTTAATCACTAAAAGTTTGTCCTTTTCATTTACATGTTATGTTTAATAATTTCTTTTCTTAATCACTAAAAGTTTGTCCTATTCATTTACATTAGCTGTCAATCATGTCATTAGACCCCTGACCGCCGTCGGGCCGTAGCACAGATATCTATGTCGGTTAGAATGCGTCCTCCATTTTTTATCAATCGTGTATAGCGATCAATTTGACGGATTTGACAGGTGGTGCGTTTTCAATTTTGCTAAGTGTATTCTGAATTGTGAAAACTCTCAAATTTGTATTACAGGTGAGAAAGAATTATCACAACGCTTATAGATATTACAGATGCTTACAGTACTATTAAGCAACACAGTATGCACTATTATTTCGAAATTACATATGAAATATTTTCCTTTGACCGATCTTCAAACTTGATACAGTGTGTTGGACTGGAATGATGCAGTTCTTGATTATGTCATACTATATACGCTTGACGTATCACTTTCAACATCGATTACACATGAATGATATATAAAGGTATATCTCCTCCCCCCTCATGTTAACTTCTTTATGCAGATCACATGTTTTTTTCTTTTATAGTCATTATCATCATCTACCGCTTCATATGGTATAAACCGTTGACATGACACCTTTTCCAGTTCATGTATCGAATCGCTCAATTCAATGTTAAGATTATTCAGATCAAGAATAGTTCTTCAATTCAAGCATTCAATTGCTAACTTCTGATGTCATGAATCTCATTTCAAGTATGCAGTTGGTCATTTCTAATGCTTAATTGTTGACGACAGAGACAAGTGAAGTCGCATATCTCAATTCATGAATAATATTCGCAATTCATCGATACACTGTAAATAGTTCTATAGAAACCAAACCCTTTCCTGCATACTTGTCTCTGAATGTGGTCTTGTTTTCTGCATGTTGACCCTGAACAACATCTTGATCCCAAGCGGTAATCATTTGTAACCAAAAGAAAGAAGAGATCAATGCGCTTCTAATGGCACCTCTCCCGACTTCGAACGTTGCCTAGATCTCCTGCAAATTGCATTTGAACAATTGTTTTCAATAAACTTAGCTTTGAAAATAATTTATGGAAAAAGGTTTAGTTCCGTTTGTCGACTGATAATTGTGTAAATACACGTATGCCAAGAAATAGCATTTCCTTGGCTGACAAACAAAGAATTGTTGCAGCATTTGAGCATGATGAAGATTATGCAGAGACCTCTAGACTTGTGTATCAAGTGATGACATCAGCTATGAAAAGATTGATGAAGCATTCCGTTTTCATAAATACATGAATATTTGGATAATTTTTCGCTGTTTTGTTCGATGTAGAATAAAAGATAAAATATAGGTGCATAAATTTATATGTTGATGCATGAGATACATGCAAATATACATAAATAAATTTTAAGGGTGTTCGTTGAATCTAAGCTGCATATTTGAATACAGTGTATTGAAATAAGCCAATTTTTTTAGAAACAAGCCTTGCTGTTTTTATTTAATCTTATCAATTTCACTTATGCTAAGAAGACGATTATGACAGCTGAAAGGCTTGCTTAACACTATTTGCCTCAGGAAGGATTATGGCTAACTCAATTTTATTATCTCACTCCGGAACGAATAATTGTTTAAAGGTCTACTTAAGTGACTTTTCTTAACTTTGTGTTGGCTTTCTCTGGGTAGTAGCTCATATTTGGTAGGCCCAATATTTTAGCCACAGGAGCCAGATGAAAAGTAATTTACGACCACATTTTTCGACATTTTGGATTTTCACATCTATAACCTTGGTCGAGTAATTATGCAATTAATACTCAGATACTTTTTCACTTTTTTTTAATATGATGACTAACATTGCGCATGTTCTATACATATTACTTATAATTACTTACACGTTCATTATTCAATAACTGAGAGTGTATTATCTGGTGTGGCAGTGACCAAGGTGAGCTGTGAGCCACTGAAACGTTTGCCAATTAATAACATCGTCTGAAACAGTTGGAGAGTTTTCCGGAAGCAATTGACAATATTATACTGTTACCCCAACTGGAATTACTATGTATCCATTGAAACTGAGTTAATTACACACACTTCTCGAGACTTCTCAATTCACTAAACATTTAATTGTTCTATTTTCACCGATGTTATTCTGAAAGATTTAGTGATATGATTACTGATGCATATAGTCATGATATAAATCTTGCTTCTATGATTTCATGAAATTCTGCGGACTAAGTTAGATGCAATCACAATATTTTAATGATTGTTTGAATTTTAAAATGCTAATCTATAGCATGGACAGCTATCTATAGTAACAAGATCAACTTAGAATGAAAACTGATACCACCATCGGATAGAGCATGCTCAAAATTGGTATACCTGATTATGTTATGCCATATAGCCTAAGTCAATGGTTTAGAAATTCTTAGGGGGAGAGCTTATGCCCTCTAATACTTCACCGACAAGAAAATGCCTAAGGCAAACAGGGTTCAAAAGTCATTAGCATATATATGTTCACAAATAGTAGGGCCTACAGTGAAGCAACTGGGATACAGTAAGCTTTCTTTCAAGAACATCAAGCATTCACATTTGATTTTAGTCTATTCATTATCGTTTTGATAATTTTACGATTGAATTGAGGTAGATATTCAAAGTAATCTTACATCTCAGTTCATCAATTAATAATCTCAAAACAAACCACCTTTTTATCTTTGATTTGAGATAATTAATGATTGAATGTCGTATTCTTATACATGAATTGGAAAAGGTGACATTCACCCTTACAGAAAAGTCTCATGTAATTACTTGAGAAATTGCTCCTGTAAATTATTTGAGAATTTGGAACGTTTTCGCTAATATTACAGGAGCATTTGCTCATTTATTATTGGAAATCGCCAATATTACAGGAGTATTTGCTCATTTATTATTGGAAATCGCTAATATTACAGGAGCATTTGCTCATTTATTATTGGAAATCGTCAATATTACAGGAGTATTTGCTCATTTATTATTGGAAATCGTCAATATTACAGGAGCATTTGCTCATTTATTATTGGAAATCGTCAATATTACAGGAGTATTTGCTCATTTATTATTGGAAATCGCCAATAGTACAGGAGCATTATTGAGGATCGTAGGACATTAATGATTGATTAAAATTTGATCATAGAAAAGGTTCAAATGAAATTGCTGATTTTATAGGTGCGTTGCTTTCTTTCCACAATTTTATAAATCAGTACACTTCAATCAAAGGACTATTGCAAGTACTATCTCCATACTGACTTCTGCAGATAATATTTATTCATCGTTTTATCAATCACGTGTATCACATCATCATCATCATTATACTTGCATTTTCTCGGGTATTTTCTTTTACAAAATAAAACTCAGGAATTTTGAGAGAGAGAGAGAGAGAGAGAAAAGAGAGCTGTAGCATGCGGTAAGAAGGCTACTTCGGTTTGTGGCCTATGAGAGGTTTGGCTAATATTCAACTTTGAATCTCATTGCCCAGGCTCTATTGGAAGCCGGGTTTGCATTAGAGGCTCAGGTTGTAATAAAAGATAAAAATTATACGTATAGAAAAATATATGCACTTCTTCCTCCGATTTTCAGTTGTGGAAAATTCAAAAACCTATCGGACACTTTAATCTGCTTCAAGCACATTTTATGCAAATTAATAGATTAGACACATGTCCTTTATCAAATTTCTATCGGAAACAATTTCGTATTTTGTAGTCTGCTAGATCATTTTGCTGCAGTTTGAAATGCAATTTTCATTACATAAGGCATGCAATTTGAAATATGCTACTCGCACAAAATGAAAACGTATTAGCCTACTAGCACGCAGCATCACTGTGCGTATGCGCGTGTATTTCCATACCAAGTTGTCCAGTCTAATGATCTCAATTGATCAAAACGTTTCAAAATGCATCAAGTTCGGGAATCTAGATGAATTATTAAATTCATAAACATACATGACAAAAGATAACCCTTACCGATACTATTTATTTCAAAATGTGTAGAAATTTTTCACGTGACCTTCACGTCAGTGTCACTCCTTCTGTGACATATACGAACATCGCCAATCATGCCAACTCCAAAAGCTGTTCGTGAAACTAGGTCTGGTTCACAAAACAATGCACTGATATCGGAGATCAAGATGATGATTAAAACGTCCAAAGTGGAGGTTATAACATCGTTGACTAATGAAATAAAAAGTTTGAAAGACGAAATCATTTCTTTGAAAGAGCGCGTCGACAATTTAGAGCTTGAGAACAAGCTTCTCAAAGATAGTAATGAAAATTTAGTCAGAAATATGAAAGATGACTTTGTCTCGAAATGTTCCATTTCTGAGATAGCGAAAGCTATTGAGGTACAAGGGGCTGCAATTGAGAACCACGAAAGAGTTTTGAGGAAAAGAAATATTATCATCCATGGTTTAACTGAAAATCCTAAAGACTCTGAATTTAGAGTTATGATTTCTGATATCATGAGATTTTTGGATGTTGATTTTGACATTCTTTCAAACTACGAATCCGTTCAAAGGCTTGGAAGACCTGTCTCGGGCAAATGTAGACCTGTTCGTTTAACTTTAAAAAACGTTGAACATCGAGCCTTGATCTTATCAAAAGCTAAATTACTTCGTTCATCTAATGACTTTAAGAATATTTACATTGGCTCAGACTTGACTCCGTTTCAGCAAATATTCAGCAAGCGTCTTCGTAATGTACGAGATGAACTCAGAGGCAGACCTGAAAATGAACATCGTAAAATCTATATTTGGAAAAATGCGATTTACAGGGATAACGAAAAAATTCACGAGGAAGCAAGCATGTCAAATTTTCAGTCATAGATTTTAACTTCTACGTACCCTCCAAACCTACTAAAACGTTGCCCGAGGCAAAGACGCCCTTTTTGCGTTTGTACAAAAGTTTTTTGCCTACCATATTGCTCACCAATGCCAGATATGTATTCAGAAAGTTTGATGAATTATGTGTTTTAAAGTCTACTTACCATCCAACTGTAATAGCAATAACCGAGTCTTGGCTTAAACCTGACATCGACTCTAGTCTACTCCAACTGAGGTCATATACCCTTTTTCGTGATGATCGTCTTGAAAGAGTTGATGGAGGAGTGTCGGTATGGATACATGAAACTCTGCGACCACAACTCATTCAAATCCCCAAACATGAACTTTTTGAATGTGCAATGATTTATTTAAGTGTGCCTCAACTCCTCTTAACATCTTTATACCTACCTCCAAATATCGCTGCCTCTGACAATGCATCAATAACATCATTTATTACTGACGCCCTGGACTCGTTCTTAATTAAATATCCCGAGGTGAAAATTGTACTTTGTGCGGACTTCAATAATTTCAAGACAATCGATCTGGAAGTTTCTTTCGATCTTATCAACAAAGTTGTGGTGCCGACGAGAGCCAATACCATTCTCGACAAGATTTTTGTCTTATCGTGCATCCCTGATTCTTTTGATAACTGTGACATGCTCCCACCACTATCTACATCTGATCATAACTGTGTTCTGCTAAAAGCCTCTACGCCATCTTCTGACATTAAAACCACTTTAGTGTGGGATTTCAGGAAATCAAACATAGACAATTACCTCTATGCGTTAGCTCAAACGGACTTCCGCGACGTCTATTACGCTGAAACTTTAGATGAGAAAGTGCAAATATTTTATTCTAAGTTGCAGGCATGTTGTGCTGAAATTCCGACATCGATAGTTTCTATGACTCAAAATGACAAGCCGTGGATGACACCAGTTCTGAAAGACTTGATCAATCGTCGATGGCTTGCTTTTCGTATGAAAGACTATGTATGAGTTGTACAAGCACCTTAAAGAGAAGATTAAAGAAGACTTTGTTAACGCTAAAGTCAAATGGGCTGAAAAGTGCACAAGATCAAGAAAGTCGTTAATGACGTCAGAGGTACAAATGCGAAACCGAGCTTATTTACCATCACGCCACAGTTTTCTAATGTATCTCACTGCTGTCATTACCTGAATAAACAATTTGAGTCACGGTTTATTGCTGATATTGCTACTTCGTCATCAAGCTGGCGCACAGAAGTTGTCGAGACTGATACCTGGTGTCCTCTATCGGATCCATACGACATTTACAAGAAACTCTTGCGCATTCGTACAAATAAATCTACAGGTAGTGATTCAATCCCACCGAAACTTTTAAAAGACGGTGCTGTTTTTCTATGTGATCCATTGTGTGACATCTACAATTCATGTATCATCAATCGCGTCGTACCCTCAGCCTGGAAATATGGGTTAGTTACACCTGTCCCTAAGACTAGTCCTCCATCTTTGGATGAGCTCAGACCCATCACAGTATTACATGTACTAGAAAAAATCTTGGAGAGAATTGTTTTGGACAGTATCCGTCCTACACTTATTAAAAACATCGACCGTATTCAATTTGGATACGTACCGCATTCATCAACATCCTGTGCTCTGATTCACCTTCACGATCGTATAACGAAAAGATTAGAAGCCGTGGAAGCTGTTGGTGTTGCCATTCTATCTCTTGACTTCACTCGTGCATTTGACACTGTATCTCACAGAATCTTAATCGAAAAGTTACTGGCCAAGAACTTTCCACTTGAGTTCTCAGACTGGGTTAATTCATATCTGACTGGTCGTTTTTAATCCGTACGTTTGAATAATTGTATAAATGATCCTATCCATGTGCAAAGTGGAGTGCCCCAAGGTTCCTTAATTGGTCCTCTTCTCTTCAACTTCTACACAGCAGACCTTAACAACGCAAATTTAATTGATTATGTTAAATACGCTGATGATACTATGGTTATTCGGTCTATTGATCGCAACTCCTTGGAAAGTACACGACAGCTTCTCAATACTCTGGAAAACATTGTTATATCAAGTGAGGAAATCAATTTGTATTTGAATGTCAAGAAGTCAAAGCTGATGATAATACCAAAGAAAAACTGCTTAATCAACCTCGATTTAGACTTACTACCACAATTGCAAATAGTTGATAGCCTGAACCTACTTAGTGTTACGTTCTCCTCGAACTTAAAGTGGGATCAGCACATAAATATAACTTTGAAGAAGTACAACTCTTGCCTACACGCTCTTCAAGTCCTTAGACCAATTGTTTCACTAAGAACTTTAGAGAATACTTGTAAAAGCATCATTTTACCACTGCTAGACTACGCATCTTCCGTTTTTGTGTGCTTGCCTTTTCATCTACAGGACCGTCTTCGACATTTTTATAAACGATGTCATCGTATTATTCACGAACGAGAGTGCAACTGTGATGTGTTTGAGGACATCAACAACCGTCGCATGAGGCTTGCCTGCAAACTTTACAAATCTGCTGAAAGCATGACAAGCCATCCTCTCCATGAGCTCATCCCCCGTCGTTACGAAAGAAGCGGTCAGTACTATGTTGAAATATAAAAAACTTCCCGAAGGCAGCGCCAGTTTCAGTTGTTTGTCTCGATGTATCTCAACAATATTCACCTTGAATGATTTTCTATTGAATTACTTTAGTCACTTTTATAAACTGAAACGTAAAATCGTGTATTTAATTTAATTGCCATTCCAAATATAAAACACACACACTCTCTCTCTCTCTCTCTAAAAAGGCGAGAATCAACTATCCGCATAAATTGTTTCGTATAAAGAAGCTTATCATCGAGATTTTGATAATTCAAGCCTGACAAATTAATGTTTCACTATGTACATTTTGATGTATTAGCTACCACTTCCTAAATATATTATCTGCAGCAACAGCAAGCAAGAGCGCGAGAGTGGGAGAGAGAAGACTGCATAGTTATCAGCAACATATCCCTCGTAAAAACATATTTTGACCTCGTCAGATATAAAATGTTTCAATTTAATAGGTGAAAAATTTCTAGTTGTCGATGTTATCTTTGTTCCAATTGAAATGCCATCAGTTTCGAAAATAAATAATTATATTGACAGAGAATATTACACGCTACTTCAAATTGACTTTTCATGAAAAAAGGATGTCGCAAACTGTTTTCATTCATATCTCTTATGAGATGGATGGTGACAAGTAAGTTTTCATATTTCAATTGGATAGTCGAAAATTGTTGGCTTCCTCATTGCGGTAGTTACTGTCTTGATTTCGATTATCCTTCATATCTCATGCTGTCAGTAAACAAAAACTGTAAGAGCAAGATTTTTTGATCAGATGTATCAAAAGTTACAAATAAAGAATTCATGATGCCTTGCAAACGCAAGGAGGCCTATGGCATGAGGAAAATCACTTTTCGCAGGACAATTTTCCGTGAAAATTGGAAAACTTTTTAAGTGCGGCAACCAGCACGAGTTTCTGCAGGGAACGAGGCTGGTCTTGATCGGGATTGGGATTGAATATACCATCACCCGCTTAAAATATTCATCACTTGGGATGATATAGAAATTATGAATCAAGAAATAATTTTTATTGAATGTTTCATAATTCTACTTGGACTTTTGCACCATTAAGTGTCAATCATGACTCGACAGAAGCTTTATGCTGCATCCATGCCTCATCTGCGGTTTCATTTATACAGCGCCTGACTAAATTTAAATGTAATCCTGTCATTTTTATGTTATGTTTGTAATTTAAGCTATCCATGTTTATTTATTTTCATAACCACAAATCCATTGTGATATTCTCCATACAGCAATATTTGTCGATATTCGGGATCCCGATAACTTCTAACCAAGATCGGAATCGGGAAAACATGATCCAGTGGGATCCCATGTGATCATTGATTTTCTGACATAAGGAGGTTATCCAAATCCGAATGTGTCTCGCTTCGCAGACTGTGTTGTATGAACAACATACCCGTATACGTTCATAGTACGAAGACATTCCCAACATCGCCCAAAACTTAGACTCAGTACTAAGTGCTTTTCACTTAGGGCCTAATAAGAGAAAACATTGAAAATTCCATTTCACTTCAATTTTTGTCCCATTAGATTTACACGTGTTTTCTTTGATCCTGTTTAAAAGAAAGAGAACCGAGTAGAACTCGGCAGACCTGCAGATTCGTAGTCGGCATAGGGTAGACATCATTCTGTGAAAGTGTCATTTTCGGCCTCGTCCCCTGCAGAAACTCATTCTGGCTGCCGAACTAAACTGCTACGTGCATACGAGTAAATATGCACAGACAATCATCCGGAGCTATGAAAATGTGCTTCGCCGGAGTCTGATTGAAACGATATCCTAAGAATGAGGGAAGAAATAGGACAATTTGAGTGTTGGCTTGAACAAGACTTGTAATAATAACAAATAGAGAAATCTGAATTTTAACATTTGTTTGAGTTAGTGGGACTAGAAGCTAACTGTTTGTTGATAAACATTTTAGTCGATCATTTAGTCCCCGATCTTCATGAGACAAATGCACCAATTGTCATCTTTTCATGCTCGTTTCACGCATTCTTCTCTCATCATCCGTTTGCTTTCCCACTTATTATGACTTTCTTTATTTCTTGTTTGTACACCGTTCGTTTATGGGTGTGTGATTACGGAAACGAAGCTTATTATTATCTAGGTAAATGTTGCTAGATCAAAAGAGGTATCAAAATGTTGAATTGCAAGTTACTTACAACAGCTGTAAGATGGTAGTAAATTGCATATTACTTTTTTTTGATTATGTATCTAAAGAGCAATATTATAATAACCGCGAAATTTTACAAAGTACACTGACATCACATTTCTATGGTAACTATTTAAAAATTGTCAGCTTTGGTTGCCATGGATTTAAGGACTACTCAGAGAGACATCAAATCATCATCCCCGTCGATTCCACGTTATTTATCAAGAATCGATACTTTGCATAACTGAAAAATTCATAATTCATTGCGCTATTTGCTTTGTCCTGAAATTCAGCAGTTTGTTCAACAGTTTAAGTAAACTTCTCCTCCAAAGTTCGTTTTGAATACGTTATGAAATGATCAAATGCGTATTTTTAAAGAGTTTGGCACAAGGCAATTTCCTGGAATTTACAACCTGTCAATAGAGAATTACGCAAGTTTCCTCAACTTTCATACAAAAGTTGCGAAACGCGAGGATGACGGTAGACATTTCCGGATGCTTTATTCATGCATCAGTATTCAGATGGCGCTTCACAAAGTTTAAACTTGCACATTTTGCGACATAGCTTTTGTTATGAAGTAAGTGCAGCTACATATCAGGTGGTTTAACATAAACAGTCATATTGACTCCCCCCCCAAAACCGTCTGTTACATTGCGTGCGTTGCAGATAGGCCATCCCTGGCAATGAATGCCGTCTGTTATCTTGACTGAAAGTTTCAGAACAATTAATGTCCAATTCACAATGGAGTTCGAGATGTGCGTCCAGGGCGAATATATAAATTGTCACTTTTAACGTCTTCTTCACGGTAAGCTGGTTTTTTCAACGCGAGATCAAGCGTCAGCAACTGAATTATGTTTGCAGTCAATAATGCAGGTTATCCGAGGACGCGTTGGCGCCCGAGGATGTCTGCATTATTTTGTCCGATGAGCAGCCAGTTCAACATTAAGCACGCCAAATTGTGTGAAGTTTCAGTGACTGTTATCACCCGGATCACACAGCAAAGAGACACAGACGATATCAAGCTCGACATAGAAGTTTGTGAACGTTTTTTCTTACACCTGCTAACTTTTTAAATAATGATGGGAGGGACCAACATTATCGATAAAACTTGAGCGCAATTATCTGAATTCTTTGAATCTGAAGGAATCGTGGCTATCGGAGCATTTTGAGGGAATTCACAGCAATCCGCAAGCGACGTACGACTACTTTTCCTATCTCTGCAAGGTATTAAAGATTTCTTTTTGTCAGCTTAGCAAATTCCAGCATGTTATATCGTTTTGAATCAGTTTGAACTTGTAGCAAAGCGACAAGCTTGAGCAATCTAATTATGTGATTACAACCCAGGAAAGGATGAAACCTTAAACGACGGATCTACATTCGATGTTCAACTGGCGCAGTGGCCTTGTGGTAGAGTGCTTGCTCTGCGTCCAGGTGACCTAGGTTCTAATATACGTCAGGTCAAATGTGAGACTTTTAAAATAGGTACAGTTTGCATTCTGGCTAATGAGAGTGTGATAAATGGATCTCGGCCACATGGAAGAGCATCATGTCGCCGAATGTGCTCACGAGTATAATCAAGGAATATTTATCTTTTTCAAGTCCAATTGCCAATGCCGTGAGCAAATCAGTTTTGAATTTTTGACATTTCAACATTATTTTGACATTTTTCAAACGTAAGTTGTCCCTTACAGACGAGGATAATTTCACCATGAAAAATTTCTTTCATCAAGATGACGCTCCACCGCACTACAATGTCAATGCAAGAAATATTTTGAACCAGCAATTGCCTGGATTTAGAGTCATCTCAGTGATCTAAAGGTTTTGTTCCTGTTCGCAGTGAGATGTACGTCAGAGTTGAACCGGTTCTGGGAGACGAATTGCAACCCTGATGTACGTAGTAGGTGTATGTATTTGATCAAATCGAAAGTCATTCATCCACACTACATGGTCGTTACGGGAGATGGTGAGAAAAAGTAAAATTATTAAGGATTAAGAAAAAAGTAAAGAGAGAACAAATCAAACACATTACCGCTTGCCATGGTCCAGAACCACGGAAAGAATTAATGCAAACGTCTTGCACTATTAAGGTCCATTCAAACCGGACGCAGCGCGTCCAACCAAAATGCCTGTTCTCACACCGCCGCCGCGTGGCGAGGGCGGGAGAGGAGAATGTCACACATTAAAGAAATATGCAACTACAGATACCATATAATTATATATACTTCTCGTTGCTAAATCATAACATATTCACATTCCTTGTGTTAAATGCATTCGAATGAGCCCAAACAAGACACCATAATATGACTTTTCAAATGAAGAACTCATTTTTCAGAATTTTCATGAAATCAGATGTGACATTTCAAGCATAATGAGAAGACTCGGAATTGATATCTAAACGACACATTTTCGAGACAATACAAGGATATTTTGCATTAGATTTATGAGCGTGATCACAGTCTCATACATTCAGGTTCCTAGATTTTGAAGCTTCATCAGACGAGAACAGTTCGTTATGAATTGAAGTGTTGGTAGTGGCAGTCTATTTTAGATAAATATCCGAACAATTGCATAATGAGGTTTGGTCGATCAACGGTCTAAATAATATAGGGTAATCTGATAAGATGACTGAGTTCAGCATGATATGGCGATAAAAATGCATTCCATCTTGTTAATTTTCGTTTAGTAAAGGTTCATTTACACCGGACGCGACGCGGCGCGTCTCACGCGTTCAGAATCATGATCGTCAATCTAATGCAAAATGTCTTTGTATTTCCTCAAAAATGTGCTGTATAGATATCCTTTTCGACTCATTATGCTTGAAATGCTGCATCTGATTTCATGAAATACTGAAAGATGAGTACACCATTTGACAATCCCGGGAAAATGTCATATTATGGTGTTTTGCTTGGGCTCATTCGAATGCATGTAACAGAAGGAATATGAATATATTAATTATTCAGCAGTGAAAAGTGCTCATAATGATATGGTATCACAGCCAATGCTGTTTATAAAGATCAAGAGTGCAGACAAACATTTGTCAAGCTGTCAACAAAATTATGAACTTACCTGTTGTTGTCACGCACTGAGAGATGCAAGCGCGCATTTTCAAGGAGAACAAATTGTTGCCGGTTGCAAAATAGACACCACCATCATCTTCTTCGTGAAATTTCCTTTCAAACGTGGTGTGCTTGGACCAATTTGGTTAAATATACTACTAGTCCGACAGCCAGAACGAGTTTCTGCAGGGAACGAGGCCGAAAGTGTGACTTTCACAGAATGATGTACACCCTATGCCTACTACGAATCTTCTCGTCTGCCGAGTTCTAGTGAGTTCCTCTTCTTGTCAGACACGATCAAAGAAAAAGTTAATCCAATGGGACGTAGATTGCAGCTTCTGGTTGAAATGAAATTTTTGATGTTTTCGATTATCAGCTGGAGAGTATTAAGTCTACAGTCATCATTTTTGAAATGGAATGTCTTCAGGTCATTTCCTATTATGTTCATGCACCCGTGTCTATAAAACTAAACACATTTAGAATTGGCGAGCCTCTAAATGTCGGCAAACGCAAACATTTTAAGCAACTTTATCGACTTTCAACCACATTCTCACATGCATTGCCGATCGGAAGCATGATAATAACACATGCACATCATAGGAAATGACCTGAAGACATTCCATGTCAAAAATTATGACTGTAGACTTAATACTCTCCAGTTGACAAGCGAAAGCATCAAAAATCCATTTCAACCAAAAACTGCAATCTGCGTCCCATTGGATTTACATGTATTTTTCTTTGATCGTGTCTGACAAGAAGAGGAGCTCACTAGAACTCGGCAGACGCGCAGATTCGTAGTAGGCATAGGGTGTACATCATTCTATGAAAGTCACACTTTCGGCCTAGTTCCCTGCAAAAACTCGTTCTGGCTGCCGGACTATACGATCTACTTCAAATGAGCGATACGCACCGTTTTGATATCTTCATCGAAATACTTTAAGGAGTGGTGCACAATTGAAGACAGATGAAAGAGACCGACATTGCTTAAGTTATTCTTTCCAATTGCAAATAAAGTACGGCATATTTTTGAGCAACTGGCATTGCAAATTATTCGCTAGGATATGGGAATTGCTATAAACTACACGATTTTGGGGAAATCAATGATTTGATATATTTCACCCTTGTATGATTTTGATGTTCATTTGGTCAAATTGTCCTCACAGCGGGTTAGAATTGTAGGAGAGCTATGTCGAAAGTCAATCATTTCTCTGCACGAACATCTGGCAACCTCTGTTGTGAGGTTTGAGTACGGGTCTAGAGAAATTTAGCACGGGCTGGATTTTCCCATCTCGTAGGCAAGCCGCGAACTTAGTTCTGAAATAACTTGGTCGCACGGTCCCGCGCGTCTCTGTGTGAACAGCCACATAGGTTTTTTAAGGTGCTGAATGAAATTCTGTACGCGCTGCGTCCTGTGTGGATGAACCTTTACACTGAACGAGAGATATATGACCTGGACGTGGCAGAGAGATGGAGCACACAAATAAAGCAGATGCTGACGGTTGATTTCTCAACTTCTCAAAAATGATAGTCTAGAGTTCCTTCCGATGATGACAGACAATGGTCACATTCGCAGTCAGATCGGAAAGCATAGTTTGCAAGACTTTTTCAAGAAATTGAAAAGCCGTTGCATAAGAGGATTCACGGCGATTATGTGTTTAAACGATTATTATCTGCAAATTTCAATCCCTGTTAAAATCTTGAGCCACCCGTAATATTCACATGTTTGAATATGTTTTCTTGATTTTATCACGCAAAATTTACTTTAGATTGGCTTATTGCAAGATTTAGTTCCGTGATTTTTATTGTAGACAGAAAATTTTGCATAAATTTGGTAGCAAGCATTTCATCGCTTTGATAGTGTACGATTTACACTATAAGCATCAAGCATGTGTTAAAATGACGCGATCATTCAGAAGCAAATAAAGGAAATAAATGTAGGCTAGTATAATTAGGTAACGCAGCTGATTCTTTTCGGTACGGTAGGGAAAAATGTTTCACAACCGTTCAATTCGGAAGGGCATGACATGGTATGCTCTTTCTTTATAGAAGGGAAACCTAATCGTATTATAGTGTCATGATTCCGATGACATGCCTGGTGCTTGAATCAATCAATGTATTTAATCTGATGTACATGTTCAGCTCGAAGGGCGCGGTTTTACGAAGAATCTATAAGCAAATGACAGTTTTAGTGAAACCATTTCCTACTAACTTGTCATAGAAAGTTGGCATTTGAGAAACGGAGTTGGTATAGTAAATGAAATTTCGGCATATTTATTCATTACACTACTTACATGTCCAAATTAGTGCGATTGTAAAACTTAATGAATTCGGCCTTTTGCAAACACAATGTAAATAAAATAATTTAGTAGTGAGCTGCATCATCAGTTGAAAAATGAGTGCAGACTTGAATACCCGCCAAAATGTCGCTGCGGGCATGAAGGCAATTTTTATATCATTTTTTATTCGAGCTTACTCGACATGCATTTTTTAGTATTCAATTTTGTGTTTGTGGATAAATACAAACGAATAGGCCTGAATGGTAGATTAAATCTTCAGAATTAATGAAAGTATTCTTTGCATCACTGACTTATCCGCAGGAGAGATTAAAGAAATGCCGATTTTTGTAGAAAATACTTATATTGGTAATTGGAAGAGGTCCTAATTTTATAGTCATTGCAGAATATTTTTTGTGTTGGGAAGAGTCAAGTATTCCCAAGATAATGATTATTATTTCTTGTCAAGATGAACAATCTTTTTCGATTACCATTGAGCATTCATCTTCAAATTTATCGTTAAACAAATCTCAAGATCTTCAAAACAGTATTCTACATAATACATTTTTTCATTGCCATGGTGCTATCTTTAACATCTTAAAGGCCTCCACATGAGTACCTCTCTATCAGGATTGTTGGCATCATTTTTTATTGCCGAAATAACACTTCTTCAAACAGTGTGTTGATGATTGCTTCGCTTTAACGAATAGTGAAAAACAAGCTTTAGACTTTTGCAAGTCCTGAATGCGTAGCATGCTGATATAAAATTCGAAATTGTGCATCCTAAAAGTCCAAAAACTTTATGTCTTCTTGGCTTTGCAGTCACAATGTGCAACAGCACTAGAAATCAACAAAATGAAAGCGAAATAAAAATCAATGGAAAAATAAAAAATGGTCTATATTTCCCTTTTTCGTATATTTCAGACAATGTTACTCACGGATAAAACGCGTTTTTCAACGGCACAAACTCAATGTTCGACTAACAAGACGCAATAAAACACTTCGTCAACAACTGAAGCGAAATGAAACTAGATTGAAGCTTCGCATTCTGTCCACGTTCATTCCATTCCACATTTGATAATGGTTCATCACTCGAATGCTATTATTGTGGCAGCATCACCCGAAACGTCGTGACTTAAAACTTGTCTTTTTAAATTTTTCAATACATCTTCTAATTCAGTGTGGCACTTCTTTATAATCTGAAATGAAACAAGTGCAGCACAACCATGTTCTCTTGCTGCAAAATGAAAAAAAATCATGTAACCGGAGAAATATCATATACAAAATCCACTGTGACAAAATGTGATGAATTTCAAGAGTACATTGGCATCACCATACGACCACTTCACGCCATCCGCAAAGAACATGCCACAAATCCTTCATCTTCAGTGTTGAAACATATTCGGACGTGTCAAGCACAGCATTCCGACATCAATATTGACATTCTGGCGCACGATCATGATATTACAATTTGAGGTTGCGTCAAGCATTCAGTATAAATAAAGATAAATCACCAATAGAGCAGAACTTGACATCCACCGTGATTTGCTTTTTACTGATATTTTTATAATTTCTCAAATTCTTTGTTATACTTCATCTATCATCGAATTCATCCATTCTGTCGGGTCAATTTATTTTTGATACTTGTAAAGATATGTAATCCAGTACAACCTATTCATATCTATATCCTACCAAATCATATCATCTCGTTGTAAATATCATTTTCAAATTCCTTATATCTTAAACTTCTACAAACCTCAGTCTTTTGTATCTGAAGATGATTGCTGGATGGTAATCGAAACATTTTGCACACCTTGACAGGAAATAGTAATTAATATATAAGAAATACGTGATTATTGAAACATTGTGTGGAAAAGTATTAAAGTATGATGAAAGAATTTCAAATGGTTAATAGAGGGATATACAATTCAGATCCATTAAAGATGCCGTAGAAAGATAGGAAATAGACTCAGCTTTCAATAACTATTGAAGAAGAATTCCATGTAAACCTTTTCGCTAATAGATATTACTGAGTAGGACATGAGGTCATAGTTGGTTAGAATGAGTCTATGAAGATCATAGTTGACATCAGTCTTTTTCATGATCAAACGCATGCAACTTAATTTCATATCTTTTTGTCTCTTGAATCAATCGACTTTAATCATGCTTATTATGTCACTCATAGTTTACTTATCTCTTGTTTAAAGCTACAAAGGCCAATATGGGGATATATATTCGATAATTTTTAGAAATTTATTATCACGATTTCTTTACTTCTACTGCAGCAACTTTACTTGACTACTTTGGACAGGCGGCGCACAATACATGAAATTGCATTTTTTACAAAGTTGTAGGTGGTTATGTGAATTGTCCATATCTTGTATCTTCAATTCCGTTCCATGTGCCTGTTCGCCGCGCCAGACAATCTTGAATTTTTCAATTAAAAAGTATCACATTAATGCTAGGAAAAACAACTTCATTCCTTGAGTTGGCATGCTATTGAACTCACTCGATGACATTGATGTATTTAGTATATCTCTTTACACTTTGAAGCGCACTCTACCCTTTAATTATGTGGTACATTTGCCCACGTAGAGTCGCGTTACTTTACGAGATGTGAATTTATTACTTTTTTTAATTATTTTTGTGTGCTTTTCTTATTTCCTTACTTTTATATTATTCTGGCGTATCATTTTCTCTGTGTATCATATTGACTGTCATTGGCTACAAGCCGCTGTCATCTGCTATGAAAACAATACCATAGTAGCAATGATCTGAGCAATAGTCGGAGCACTGCAGGATTTTCAAGCTGGTTTTTATTACAGTTAAATTCCAATAATGTTATCAAAATCCGTACAGAAATAGTAAAAAAATATTCGTCACTTTCTAAAAATGCTCTATTCAAGTACTGTTATTATGCATTTGGTAAACAAAGCATTTAATGCAGAAGTACTTTTAGCAGTATAATACGATACTTGATGCAAACGGTATTGAAACGAATTTCACGACACAGGTAATTTACAGTTGGAAATGGACCGCCATGGTCAAAAATGCATGCGGAAATTAGGATCATAAAATCATCCACACACAAAACTCTCAATTCCGTGCATACGGCGGTGTTGAAATATTCATTCTATACTTGACAATGCCGAGGAATTGTGATTCGATCACATTAAGACCTCAAAATAAAGCAAATGTCAGGTGTTATGACGTGTCCGCGTTCAAAGGAATCAGATTGACGCCCACAGTGAGTGAGACGCCTGTGAGCAGCTGCATACTTCTTCGTGAACATGATTTTCCAATTAATGTCAGACTGTGAGCTCAACACATGTAAGGGGAGATTTGCTGAACATTTTTCTCTGCTCATCTTAATTATCGTCATGACGACGTCAATGGTGGAAGCGTTACATCATCTCGCGGTATATATCGGAGAAATGAGGTACAACTAATTCAGTCAGAGTCTAATTGCATGTGAGCTAACAAGGATTATTTTGATATGTCGAAGCTTGTATTTCATTTCGATTTTTATCAGATGAATATTAATGTCCTTTCATCCTCAGACAAACGCTATCAAGTTGATTTTCGAAGAACGTTCCGAATTATCTTGTTTCAATGGAATAACTTCTTAGAAAGAAAAAATTCAATGATTTGTATGACGGATTTATTTTGCTTGGATATGACGATGTCAATGAAATACATGCGGATGGGGATATTGCGAGATAGACAAAGTGATAATTGAGAATAAGATTATTTATCCAATATTTAAAATATTTCACGAATAGCATTTGGATGAAATGAATAATAGGATGAATCCGATGAATCACAGAAATGAGATTATGCATTATAATTAAGGTTCGGATATCGCATAAATGCATATTACAATATCTAATCGAATATTTTATATTCGAATATTTATAGCAAATATTTGTGAATATTACATAGGGGCCTATTCGTAGTTTAATTATTACATGTTCGTATAATGAACTTGCATTACCTCCAGAACCGATTGTCACTCGCTGGGGCACGTGGTTGAGCGCTTGTGAATACTATATCAAGAATTTTGAGAAGTTAAAACCATTGTGCAGCAATTAGAGAGCAAGGGTGTTTAGTCAGTTGCCTTAAAACGATTGACGAAACCTCATCCGTTGTGACATCGCTTGCTACAATTGCAAGTAAGTATATGTGCTTGGTTGAGTTGATACAACAGTGTGAAGCGCGTCGAACGAACAACTCAGACTTGATCATCAAAATACGTGAAGCATCCACCGAGTTCGAGCCTAATGTCAAGGCTAAGTTAAACAACGCTCTTGCCAGGCTTGACAGAACTGCTGACACCAGATCATGGCGTTTATAGCGTGCCAGAGCTAGCTCTTTTGCTCAAAGCACCACTGAATTCGGCTGAAGTGGAACGAAGTTTTTTTCAAAGTACAAGCGCATCCTTACAGACATGCGAAGGTGACTATCTGAAGAAAACATTAAAATTCACTTATTTGTGCAGATGAATCTACTTTGGTTTGTTTTGATTCATTATATATACAGCTTCTGTTCAAAAACGATTGGATTTTCCCTATTTTTGTTGAATGTATTATGCGAATATTTAAGCGGTAAATCGAATATTTTAATCCAATATTTCAAGAAAATTAATGCATATTTTTTATTTTAAGCGAATATAAATCATTATAATCTGTTGCAGCTTTGGCTCTCATATTATTATTGCACTAAACTACTGCATGCTGCTAAAATGAAGTTTCATTCTACCTCGATTCTAATATTCCTGTTGTCAAATGCTTACATCACTCATCCCTCAAGTTTAAAATCCAAATAGTGCAAACTGGGAAAATTTTGAGACAGCTTCATTTTCTGGGTTCAATTCGCGAAAATTGTAGCATTAGTGATTTTCTTCCTTTTTGTTTCTATTTAGTAATCACTCTACGCGAGATCCAGCTTTAAAGCCTCATAATTATTTTGTATGCGTAACTAAAATATAATTCTACTATCACAAACAGTAGGAAAACGTGCAATATCACACGTAAACAAGCATCGCAAGACGAGTAACATGCATCGCAAACTGCAGATAGATGGCACATTATAAATGCGCGTTCATTTCTGACAAGTTGCTTGATTTCAGGCTGTGCTTTCAGCTTGAGCAAAGTTTGAGAATTCCAATTGACATGCTTTTGTTCAGATATCGAGCTTCATATTATTGCTTGTTTTTGGCCTATACAAGTAATGTTTGCCGCATGTACATAGTAATTCTGATAGTGAGAGTATTACTATCAATAAGTTTAACCCTTGAAACACCAAGGGAGGTCAAAACGCCCGAACTTGTGGCTTCGTTGCTGCCACAGCTCGAATAAGCTGGCTAAAGGTTTGACGCTTCTTTACTTCGTCAGTTGGTTTATGAAGTACAATTATAAATAATTTTCATCACATCTTTAAACATAATTGGAATAGGGGAATGATTGATTTAGGCTTTGCATGCAGACAGTTCACCGATTGAGAAGTTTACTTTTTGATGGCAAACGGGCGACGGGGATCAAAAATGGCTTTTCATTAAAAAAAGAAACGCTCGCACCTAATCCAGCATGACCACGACATTATATCTCAATGATATACACTCCATAAACATTCACTTTGTAACCATTCGGGTATGAATGCTTTAGAAAGACGAACATATTCTTGTAGGACCTACATGTGTAGGCATGCATGGTCATTTCGCAGTTTCGTGATTGTAGAATGATGAACGAGGAAGAATTTGAAGAAGTTGCATGTTTACTGACCTCACAAAAGGACTTATGCAGAGATTTTGTACATGACGTAGCCTGTCGCTTGAAAAATACGTTTCGTCTTCATGGGCAGCAATAATTGATAACGTACGCTTCTTTGGAATTGATGACGTTCTTCGAGCCACCGGTAGTAGCTACCAAGAAATCTTGTTTGAGTTTTGGCCACTTATTATTAGGATTATTTTGAGCTTGGTATTTTAACGGTTGACGAGGTCCGGAACATATTGTAACAACTAACAAAGTTTCCAATTCCTGTGCTCCATTTCAGGCAAGATGCTTTGGTATGTAAATTACTGCGCACATTATGATGGCATCATTTGATCAAATACATGCATTATCTTATAAACAACTTGCACCGGACCTTTAGTAGTTAGGATTTAATAAACTTTGTATGAATCATGTTATCGAATATCCCAAACATTCTTATAATATGAAACGTATCTGGCCGTTGATAAGTCTATATTCATCGTACTACGTTCTCGTAATTGTATCAATTCAATTCATGTAATCACGTATTCTCATAAGCACATTAGCCTATATTCGCAACCATTCATTATAAATTCCCCATTGCACTCTGCAATGCCATCATATTTTCATAACTTCTAACTTTGTATAATTACTCTCAGAAATCCCATATTTCCATATGTGTTCTCTGTCGAGAAATAAACCTTTGCTATCTTGTGATTTCAAGAAACCCTTGATTAAAACATTGAGATGAAATCCATTCATTTCTTTCAGTTGATGCCATTGAATTTGCTGGTTCAGTCGACTGTGCAACATCAGGCAAGCTAGAAAACATGTGACAAATCAAGTCCGACCATCTGAATTCAATTATCTTAGCAACTATTTTGCAAGCCCGAGTTTCGTATGTACTAAAAGTTGAAAAATCACACTAGATGTTGGGTTGATCAATGGGTGGTTTTCCACATTTTTGTACTGAAGGCATGTTTCATTTTTAAGATCGCTTCTCACATGCGTGTCAGATCGTGTCTCACACGTACACCGTGTAGGGACACCAGTATTTTGAAGTTTGCACATGCAGACATTCAATTGATGCTCACTGCATTGAATCAGCTTTAAGATTGTTTTTACGGTGTCATGAGATTATTTTTCAAGTCTGTAAAATATAAATGAACTTGACATTACAGACATTTTTGCATTTTTCAGAGGAACAGCTATTGGACATCGAGATGTCAATGAACAGACGCCAGTCTATGAGATGAAGCATTTGGAAATAATACATCCTGTTTTCCTTCAACTCGTGATCTCACCATAATGTATGTGTCACAGGACTCCGACTTCGGGGGTTGATAGGACTCCGACTCCGGGTGGCAAGTATATAAGCTTAGTTTTTTGAAAAATTAACTGGCAGCCTACATCACAGATCATTATAGGCTTACCTGAATCGATATTTAGTGATCATTGCATCAACTATCAATCATTTTTGATGAAAGTTGATCAAATGTCGCTTTGAGTTGGATGCATGCGACTCGGCTCCTCCCATCTTCTTGATGTGTGCTTCACACGGTTTTTCTCCAGTCTCTACCAGGCAGGCAAAATCCCCCAACCTTCTCATGGGGGCCATCCACAAAAAAATATGAGTACACTTTCGATTTTAATATCCGCTTTAGAGGAGCCATCACACACGATTAACGTGAAAGTAAGAAGTAATGTTCTCAAACAAACCAGTATTTCACTTTTGTATCTGATGTGAACCCTGGCGGGTTAATGATCATTTCCAAAAGAGCCAAAATCACAAAAGAGCCAAAAAAGCCACAGAATTCCGCCGATTACCCAAAAAAGCCAAACTTAAGCTCACAACACCAGTCTCCATCCACACTATCAGTTTCACTACCATAGCTATCGATGCCACTCCTCCACAGCTATTCAAATCCACAAAATCAGTCCACATTTCCATACTCAAATCCAAAAAAGCCAAAATATTCTGCGCTACTGCACCGATTACCCAAAAAAGCCAAACTTAAGCTCACAACACCAGTCTCCATCCACACTATCAGTTTCACTACCATAGCTATCGATGCCATTCCTCCACAGCTATTCAAATCCACAAAATCAGTCCACATTTCCATACTCAAATCCAAAAAAGCCAAAATATTCTGCGCTACTGCACCGATAGCTATGGTAGTGAAACTGATAGTGTGGATGGAGACTGGTGTTGTGAGCTTAAGTTTGGCTTTTTTGGGTAATCGGCGGAATTCTGTGGCTTTTTTGGCTCTTTTGTGATTTTGGCTTTTTTGGATCATTTTTGGCTCTTTTGGAAATGATCATTAACCCTCTGGCGCGCAGGTGTGATCGAGGCTAGAAAGTCTTGTCTTTTCTACTAAATCAACGAGTGAAAACACAACTTCCGTTGACGCCTTAGCGAGCAGACGTATCGTGGCTCCTCGTTCAGGCAGACTGTTCATCATCATCGTGTCATAAGTTTCACCAAACAACGACGTCTATTTTTGTATGGTTTGATTCCTCGTCCCGTTAGCTACTCTGATAGTTCACCGCTGGTCTCCAAACTCAATTTACATCTCTATATATTGGCTTGAGTCCACTCATTTATGTGTTTTTTCAATTTATCTTCGCATCGCTGTTTGCTGGGTTTGCCTGTTTTCCCTATTCAAAGCTACACCGTCGGATCAGTCAGTCACGCATCTTTGCTATGACGTCAGACAGACTGCAATACTCTCGCTCCCGTATCCTTAGCTTGCAGCGAGATATTTCTATCTCCCGGTCTCTACGTCGTTCCCTTTGGTATTACAAGCTCTTACGCAAGAAGGATTCAACTGTCGTTTCGTGCTGCCACGCTCCTGTGTTCTCCCAATCGATCACTCTCCCTCCTGCACATGCATCCACGCCAAGTACTCGCCTCCCTCAACTTCGTGCCTCATACTCGCACGCGCGTGCTATCTCCCAAACGGTCACTCGCACACCTCCGCACGCATCCATGCCTAGTCCTCTTCTCCCTCAACTTCCCCATCCTGTATCGCAACCACAGCAGCTGAGATTACAACGGCGACCAAGGAATAAGCAAGTGCCTTCACCCTCTATCTTACTGTTCAATGCCCGCTCGTTATCTAACAAATGTGATGATCTTAAGTTACGTGCTGTTAACCTTGAACCTGATGTCATCTGTATCACTGAGACTTGGCTTGGCGCAGCTATAACTGATGAGGCTGTGTCTCTTGATGGCTATAATTTAATTCGACAAGATCGAGATGTCAATGGAGGAGGAGTTGCTCTTTATCATAAGTCCTATCTGCGTGTTTCCATCATTAACAATCCTCGCCCTAGCATCAAGTCAAACATCTTATCGTGCCACTTTCCAGACTTCGATGCTACGATTACAGTTCTTTACCATCCTTACTGGGGTGCAACCTTTGCCCACACTACCGTACTTGAACACTTACAATCTATTTTTGTTGATCCTACGGTAAATCATTCTATTCTTGTGGGTGATATCAATGACCTACGTCATCACATTTCTGATTTCTTTTTATTCCACGATCTAAAACAAATTGTAACTGCGCAGACCAGGGGCTCGAATATTTTAGATATTATAGCTACTAATCATTCGGAGCGATTTGAGAACCCCTCTTGTGTTGCTCCACTGGGTAGATCTGATCATAAAGGCGTTTTCGTGAAACCTTGTGTCCCTAAACCTGTTATCACAAAGATAGTAAAAGTCCGTTCCTTCACCGCATCTTCCTACGCTAGTTGTTGTGAATTTTTGATGTGTATTAACTGGGATAATTTTTTCCTTGCTTCAGACGATTTGGACATTCATGTTGACAAGTTTCAGAATTTTTTATTGTTCCTGTTACAAACGTATTTCCCAGAAAAAAATGTTCGCATGCGCAGTTGTGACCCTCCCTGGCTCTCCCCTGCTCTAAAGGCGTTGTCCGATTCCAGAGATCGTGCTCTTTCACGTGGCAACTACCCTAAGTTTGTTAATCTTCGTGAAAGATTCTTATCAGAGGTTTCTAAAGCTAAGAGTAGGTACTATCATAGTTTGAAAACTGGTTCCCAGTCTGAGAAGTGGAAGGTCATCAATTCCCAAATCAAGAAACCAACTGTTGAAAGTACCATTGACTTTCCAAAAGCTCTTGATCTTAATAACCAATTCAAGTCCACGTTTTCACCCCCAGATATTGATCACTTCGTCGATTCTCGGATAGATTCCCACGTCTCATCGACCTGTGTAGTCACTGAGTCTGAAGTGGTAGCCTTGATTAGAAAATGCAAATCTAACTCTTCCGGTCCTGACGACTTACCTGGGTTTTTTATTAGAAGTTTTGCTGAGTTTTTGTCTTACCCCCTTTGCCTTATCTATAATATGTGCATAAAAACTGCTTCTTTCCCGCTTGCATGGAAACGTGCCAATATTCTCCCCCTACCTAAAAAGGACAGTTCCGAATTCAGACCGATCTCTCTACTACCTTTCCTCAGCAAAATACTTGAACGCCTTGTAAGAGATAAACTTCTCCTCCCTTCACTCCAAAGGAAGATTGATCCCAAACAATTCGGTTATGTCTCGAGATTTGGTGGTTGTTCCAATGCTCTGCTGAGTGTCAGACTTTCTCTGCTTCAGCATTTCACCGAAAATGTCAACAACTCCGTCGCCTTACTTACAGTGGATCTGCAAAAGGCGTTCGACACTGTCAGTCACCATCAGCTTCTACTAACTTTAGTTAATAGATTTGGTTGCTCCCCCCACGTTGTCAGCATGATCAAAAGCTTCCTACAAAATCGTCAACAGAGAGTCCGCATCCCATCTTGTGACACCCCCTTCAACGATATCAGTAGTGGCGTTCCTCAAGGATCAATTTTAGGACCCCTTCTGTTTATTTTATTCCTGGATGACATCCCTAACTTTAATGAAACAAAATGCGTGATGTATGCTGATGACATCAGTCTCATTCATAAATTTGAAGACATCAAAAACTGTAAACTCCAGCCTATTGTTGATTCGCTGTCTGACTGGGTCTGCAAGAAAAGGCTTGCTATCAATGTTTGCAAAACTAAAGTTATGTTTTTATCACGGAAATCTTGTAATGCGTCCTATCCAGACATTTTTATCAATGGTGTGCCAATCGAAGTAGTGACATCTGTGAAAATTCTTGGAGTGATTTTTTCGAATAACTTGCGTTGGAGCGAGCAATTTTCGTCTCTGTATGCAAAATGCTGTCGGGCCATGTCGTATGTCAAGAAATTAAAATCCAATGGTACTTGTAATGACGTTATCATGCAAGCATTCTTCGGCATTGTTTTTTGTCATATTGTATACTGTTGGCCTATTATGTGCGATTTAAATGGGAAGGACTTCAAGAAACTTGAGATACTGTACAAAACGGCTTGTCGGTGGGCCAATTTGACCCACCATAATTCACTTCGTGATCTCCTTGACAGATGCTGTGTGAAAATCATCAAAAGTATTTGTATACATAAAGACTGTCATCCGTTGTCCCAATTTTTTGTTTTGCGTGACTCTAAGCATGATTTCAGACATTCCCGTGCCCTTCTTCCTTTACGTCGGAACTCATCCTTGTATAACAACTCATTTGTTCGATTTTCGTCACGTTCGTAACTTTGACACGTTGATTTTGTCAGTACCAAACAATTCTTGTATTAGTCATACCGCTTTTGTATGATAAATAAAGCATTCTATTATTATTATTATTATTAAAAAGACAATCCTTTTTTTCACTATCACGGTTCATTCCCTCAACTATTATGAGCTTTGTATGCACTGCTGTCTCTGTACTTTTGTTTGACGGAGAAAGTTGACATCAAGACAATGACAGCTATGCACGAGGATAGATGATTTGCTCGTATTATATTATTTTGGGTCTAGTTATAGCCCGGAGTCTGGAGTCCTATCATTTGATAGGACTCCGACTCCGACTCCACATCCCTGATGTGTCATCTGATTCAAGACAACAGTGCATGAAGCTAACATCGATTCATAAAACTAAATTTATCCTGTTTAATAGATGCCGATGGTCCTTCTTACACGCAGGAGTATAGGACCAACCTGTTTGGATTGAACTGTCACAAAATGCTGACAATGTGGACGAAGTATCCTTTACGTGTGGAGGCCGTAGATATTAAAATGCACTATATTCGTGATCAGAACATTCGAGTTTAAATTTGTATTTGTTTTTCAAAATAAGCTCTAATCAGAGCAATCCACACTATGTTGCAAATAACAGATATGCTCCAAAAGTAGTTGATGCAAGAAAGTCAAATAAGTCAAGCAATTTCTTTATGGTAAGAATCAAGATACTATTTAAAAGAACTAATACTTGAGCACTCAACGCAATCTGGAAGCAACTCATTCGAAAAGGGAGCAACACAAAATGCGAGCCAATTACTTCGACACACGTTCGGCTTTCCGAATAAACATCAAAACACAAATCAAACGGAACAGAAATATGACCTTGAATTGTTTTAAAAGCAGTCATAAGGTCTTGGCGTAAACGCCTCGCTTTCAAAGTTTTCATCCCGTGAATTGAACAGCGACTGTGATAATCCAAATTTCGAATATCGCGAAACATTCGGGTCATTCGTCTCTGGACATTTTCAACAACTTCAATCTCTTTCAAAAAGAAAGGACACCATATTATAGAGCAAAACTCTAAATGAGGTCGAACGAATGCAAGCGAATAAAGGCCGAGGGGTCAAGAAATTAAAGACAAAAACTCAATGCAGCCGATACTTGTTGAGCACGAGCAGCTGCCTTTATGCAATGCAGCAAAGGTTTTAGGCTTTTGAGATAGCACCACGATTATTATGAAAAATCACTAAATATCAACACCACAAAAAGTTATAGCACAGTTTAGGATTTCTGCAGTCGAAATGAGCACATTCGCATTTTTCGATGTTGATCGTAAGCACCATGTATTGCACCGGCGGATAAAGCGATTCAAATCGTTTTGAATATCAAAACCACTATCAAAGTGAGGTATTGTTGAAAATAATTTGATATCATCAGCAAATTTCTTAATTTGACAACTTGATATGACATTACAAACATTTTCTGCATAGAAGAGAATGAACAACGGGCACGACACGCTCCCTTGCGGGACACCAGAAACATCTCTCCAAGACTATACTGACTGTGAAATAGTCACTCTCTGTTTCCTTTTAGACAGAAAGCATGAAATCAACTTCAAAAGGTTGCCACGAAAACCATAATAATGCAATTTTGCAGCACGTTTATCAAGGGGAATTGAATCAAAGGCTCGGCTCATATCAATAAATCATCATCAAGAATCATCAACAACATTTTTGGAATCAATTTCACGGGTCACATATTCCAACAATTCAAGTAGAGCAGTAAATGATGATGATTCTCAGAAAGAATACTATGTTGAGATGTACTGTATGTAGAAAGTCATGCTTGAGTAAATAGTGCATCATTTGATTTTCAATAATTCGTTCTATAATTGCACAAGTCAGAGAAATAGGGCAATAATTACAGCAGTCTAATTTCGAGTCGCCTTTCTTGAAAACAGGGATGACATTTGTCATTTTTCCATTCAGAAGAGATGATACCATTACAAAGATGGATGTTTAACAAACTTCACAAGTACGTGTATGAAACAAGTGCCGCCTTCCCTCACCATTAAAAGGAATACTTCATCTGGACCCGGAGATGTAAAAGATAATAGAGAAAAATGCATACTCTCTAACAAGCAATTAACTTGTCGTGATAGTTACAAGTATTAATGCACTGATATTCAATAACAATATTTATTGATCAATGTACAGAACTGCAGCGACAAGATAAAAAGCTATAATAATCGCTGCGGACATCTCGATTTTTGCGGCAGCGGGCATTCATCTGCGGTCACGGTCAAATATAATAATTATTTAATTTGCGAAGAATTCATACCCGGTCAGCAGGTAGGAATAAAGCGCATTATAGGCAAATCATCATGACAGAAAGATTTTGACTTCCTCCATAGATTTTGATATTCTCTAGTTTGATTGGATTTTGGTACAAGAGGCGTGTGTAACTTTTGACGTCAACTTATGTTTCGCATTGTCATTGCGAGACAATACCGACAACGAATTTCCTGATAGTGCAACTTGCACTATTTCGCGATGTCAGATGTGAGAACAACTTGCATTGCCAGCCTCCACGGTTCTCGGGAAAACCCTATAGCCTATTAGCTAGAAACTTGACATATTAAGCCACGGCAAGCTTGCGGGCACGGACCCCACCCCAGCTAATAGTAATTGAAATTGTTGTGGCCATGTTGTGAATGATACAATGGCCATGACTTCTGGTGCTTCACACAGTTCACACAGTTCAGTCTTTGGCTCAGTGCTTCTTGATGCACCCGTTGGTAGCCTTAAACCGGTGAATTCGCATACATTTTTGCTAAAATACGTTAATGACATCACTATCTCTCCACTCCTATTTTCAAAAACACAAGTAGTGGTCAGATTCTAGAAAACATAATAGCATCTACAATTGGGCAGGGCAACCGAAAGGAAACTACTAATATACACGAGCTAATGGAAATGTGCTGTTTTTGATATGTCAACTGCATGTCATCCTGATGTTGTTCAAGAGCATAAGATTCTAGGAATCTCTTGGAGCATCGACTTGAAGTGGCAGAAGCATTTGAACATGCGACGAAGGTGCTTGTGCGAAGACTGCATAGTCTCAGACTTCTGAAGAATATATTCAGGAAAGATGACCTCACAGCTCTAATGCTCGAGCATTGTTTGCCCCTTTGGTACTTCTATTCTTTCCCTCCCTCCCCCCCACATTTCTGTTGTTGACACCCGGAAGTGGTGCATCGTCAACGATCTTCTCTTGTTCCTACGGGCAGTCTCACTAACGTCGCATAGCGTTGAGTGTGTAAAGCTCCTCTTATCTGACTTGTAGAACATTTACAGTCTCAGAATTAGACAACTGCTTGTCATTTGTCTGTAGACAACAATCACACGAAGTTCATGATCACAACTGTACCTTGTATTCTAACTGAGTATCCAAGGGACCAATCCTTCATCCCAGGGATCAAGTAAGACTTCTCAGTGGTGTTGTACTGCCACTCAGTGACAGATCAAGTCTATTCTAAATACAAAGTGAATAAGTTTGACGAAATTTGATGATTTTGGAAAACTTGAAAAATGTGGTGGGGGAAGAATAGAAGTACCGACCTGTTTTCTTCGAATGCCACGATATTTGCGTAGAGAGTTAACCATGTTCGTCGGGCCCAGAGAATAATTTTTGATTTTGATTATGCATGAATCTGTCTATCCGAATTGTCTGAAAGGCGTCTCAAAACCTCAACGGTGCTAGTCAAACTGTATTTCTGAAAACCACATTTTGCCTCCAATCACGTTGCCAACAAGTGGAAGATCTGGAAGAACAATCATAGAACAATTTGTAACAGAACAGCGAAGGATTCATCGGTTTTATGTCTCTGCATCTCAATGGATGCATCAACATATCAATTTGACTGTGCAATGACTTCAATTTTCGTAATTTCTTTCAGAGTGTCATATGATTCTTATTTATGAAAATGTATGAATTCTGTTCTATTATAAAAAGAAATTTATTTACGATATGCTGCTTTATAGCAAGTGTAGTCCGCACAGTGGACACACAGGTAGGATAAATCTTCTAGAAGGGGTTGTATTTGAGGGCGAGTTATATTTGGGCATTAAGGCATGCGGAGAATCGACGTTTTTTGGTCTATAATATCAGACGAATGAACATAACAAATCCGCAGACAGACTGACTGCGTCCTCAGTGTCGACATCAGCCACAGGCACAGAATTAGATTCATCTGTGCGCGCTTCGGTTTCCTAGAAAGGAAGGGTTACATGCAACCTTAATATCGAAATGGCACATCACAGAATTAGACAACTTGCTTCTTCTCGAATGAATAATTCGTGTATCGCTTGCTATTGGAAATGGCAAACAATAAGCTGTCAGCAGAGGACACCAGAGCCAGTGAGAGATGCGTGCGTGCTGTGATATCACACACCAAAACACACATCGTCTGGTAACATTCGATTCAGTGTATGCACTATGCAGTAAGGGATGGTGAAAACATCAAGTGAACTAATTTTCGTACGCCTGCTGTACTTTTTTTAATAATAATGATCGGAAGGGTCAACATTATGGAGAAAACTTGTGCGCAATGATCTGAATTCTTCGAATCTGAAGGAATTTTGGCAATCGAAGCACTTTGCTGGAACTCACATTAATCCGCAAGCGACGCACGACTTTTTTCCTATCACTGTAAGGTATTAGGAATTCCTATTTGCCCACTTAATAGGTTCCTCGATGAGCCGGCGATTTCGTATTAATCACACTTCTAGCAAACCGATGCAGATAAACAAAATATTTAATTCTGTGGCCACAGGAGTTACATGATAAACGTTACTTCACGGTTGCGTCTGTATTCCTTCCACTATTCCGTCATTCGAATCTTTTCACACGATTGTCACCTCGATGATATCAACATGTTTGAAGAAGTGTTTACCTGCGGATATTGAAAGTTTACAGTCTGCAACCTATTTCCATTCAACTTTTGCACTTTTCTAAGATACAGTATTAGCAAACTTGTTTTCTGCTTGTAGATGCTAACTGCAGGGTAATGGAGATAACGCATCATCCTGTTTCGCTTACGCAGCGCATATCGCCATTAATCGAAGTTCTATTGGAACCTTGGATGCGTTGACTTTTCTTATCACACGCTTTTTGACAGCAGATATATATCTCGATGTCTTTTGTCCGGTAGCACCGGCGTTGAACTTCATGTTAAGTTCTACAAACAACAAATCTATATGTGCAACATGATTCTATCACTCTTGAAAGCAATGCAGGTCTCCACTTTATTATGCAAAACAAGCTTATAATGCGAGTAGGAAGCTTAGGTGACATGCCTCCATGTGGCCGAATTTCATTCATCGCATCTGCCTTCCTTTGTGCTTATAGTCCGGCAGCCAGAACGAGATGGAATGTCTTCTGGCCATTTCCTTTCATGTTCATGCACCCCTGTCTATAAAGCTAAACACATTTCGATTTGGCAAGCCTCTTCATGTCGGCAAACACAAACATTTTCAGCAACTTTATGAACATTAAAACTACATTCTCACATAGATTGTCGATTAAATGCATGATAGTAGCACATGCGCATCATAGGAAATCACCTGAGGCCATTCTATGTCAAAAATGATGACTGTAGACTTAATCCTTTTCAGCTGATCAGAGAAAACAAAGACAATTTCATTTTAACCAATGACTGCAATCTGCGTTCCATTGGATTTACATGTGTTTTTCTTTGATTCTGTCTGACAAGAAGAGGAACTCACTAGAAATCGGCAGACGTGCAGATTCGTAGTAGGCATAGGGTGTACATCATTCTGTGAAAGTCACATTTTCGGCCTCGTTCCGTGCAGAAACTCGTTTAGGCTGCCGGACTATTAAGTGTTTCCACAGAAATCAGACTCCTCAGGTCTGATCTGATCAAGGTTTGCTGTACCCAAGTCTCTCGAACGCAGCGACTACAAACATTTTCAAAGAATTCATTGAGGGAGTTTCAGAGTTTATGTGCATCGAAAAGTCGAGTCAAATTGTCGAACGATCCACAAAGATAGAAAGCAACAACACACGAAGCTTATAAAACTGCAACTAACATGGAACAAGGATGTCAAATCACGCACAAATCTAAATCCAAAAGCTAGTAAGATGACTACTAAAAATTAAAAGTTATACATTTTTTCAACCAAGCATAGAAGCAGATGTCATTCCGTATAACTCCATTGCGCCGTATTCATAAACTTAAGCATTTAATTCTAAGAAAAAGCAAATAGAAAAAGCGAAAGCTTTTAAGCAAAAGCTCTCCGAGAAGTAAGTGCTTAAATTCATATGTATAACAGTTTGCTTCTACTTAATGGCATTTGCTACAAGACTTAGTGAAAGGTCGAACAGCGAAGACAATTGACACTACTATCTGATGATATCAGATCTATTTATTTGGCTATCAGATAGATATTTATTTGGTTAGATTGAATTGATTGCTGTCGTCGGACATGAGTCGTACCCCCAATTATGCGTACGAGGAGTCTGAAGAGGACTCTATCATCCAAGGAAGAGATGGATAATCAAATGGCGTTTGTTGAACTGTTATCATCTTACCCAGTACTACTCGAGAAAAGTCAGAAGCCTCACGTCAAGGTGCAGAAGATTGACACTATTGAATCTTTAAGACAACAACTACAAGCCAAATTCGCAAAGATTTACACGAGACAGCAACTGTTGAAAAAGATAGCAAACATGAAGGAGAGAGTGAAAGAGAACACTGATGTATAAAAGACTGGTAATCGCAAGATAATTTTGAAGCCATGGGAACGAAAATGTTCGAATTATCGCAGGGGGATGTTAACCTGAAATTTTGTAGAATTCAAGGTGCTATTTCATCAAGCCTTCTATCAGCACAAAAGTCAGGCAGTATAAATTTTCAGAAGGAAACGGTGTCTTCTAATAGCACTACACCCGTATCGGCAATTAGGCCTAAAAGAAAGTGACTCGTTGAGGAAACTGACGAAACAAGCAAATTAACAACTGTTGAATTACAGGGTTTTATTCTTTTGGAGAAGTTGAAATACTATCGAATGAAAACTCGAATTTTAATGGAAAAATCTGCTGATACATCTACCAAGAGAAATCAACAAAGTCAATACCTTCTTCATGAAATGAACCAGTGTGCTGATTATGACTCATATTATTAAATACAATATGAGTACATGATATGGTGCTTTGTGTTGTGAGACAGACTGAAAATTTTAAAAAGTACGATTCACTACGTATGCTGAGATACTGGAACAGGACAGCAAAGTTTGGGGACAGAGATAACTCTTTCATTAAACTAAATTATACCTAGATAATTAGATAATGGGGATTTAATTGCAATTAATTCAAAATATTGATTGATAGATTTCTAATTAAAATAAAATTATTAAGAGAGAAATGATTGTTTCTTAATAAGCAATAAATTATTGTCCATGCTTTGATCCATTAATGCTCTGAATCGATATAATTGTTAAAAATCTCCATTTTCATGATTACGACGAACTTCGTAACGCTTGGTCTCACGAATTTGCATGTATTCTGCCATGACTGCGATTTCTCAAAAACTGGAGCGACATCTATCCGCGCTTTAATTTAAATTAGCTTTTGCTTAAGAAATAAAGTCATTGGTCAGAATTATGTATGCGAATTGAAGCAAACGCTATTTTTGTAGTTTTGGCTTAAACTAAAAACCAAAAGCTTTTGCTTAAAGAAAAAGCAAATGCCATCGCATACGAACTCAAGCTTTTGCTTAGATTATTGAAGCAAAAGCATTTGCTAATATTTATGCATACGGCCCATTTCAATATTTCAAAAATTTTTGTGTCTATCATTTGATTTGAGTAGTTTGGAGACCACCTCGTCGCCCATTGACTCCGATTGACTCCATTGCAGAGATGGAAACCGGCCGGGATTTTCGTGCAAGGTCGGTGGCCAGCTTCCATCTATACTCCAGTGAACCAATTTTTCAAACTGTCTAAAAAAAGTCGATATGTTTTAATAGCCTCTGCTTGTTGAAGTCGCTTAAGTGATCAACGAGTCTAGCAACAACATTTTTAATTGAATTTGCTCGCTTTCTAAGAATCCAGGACGTTGTTGGTGGAGGAATATAAATTGTTCATCACAATAGAAATTGAGATATCAAAATCCTGTTGCTGCTAGCCTTTAGGCCCTGACTGTTGACGAAGCTACTGCTACGGCTCAGAAAAATCAACTTTTCTCGACCAAAAATGTATTAAGATAATTTTTTACAATTGCTGCGCAACGTTTCGCTGCTGATTTGATCTCAAAAAGTTCCATCTGCCTACGCCAAGTGAGGTTAGTTACATTTTTGTGAAGGATCGTCAAAGATATCAAGGATATGTATGGGTCAGTTCTATGATCATCAACAATTTTTTGATAAAACAATGAAGATTCTACCGTTAAATGTTCACGAAGCGGGGAAAGAACAGTTCTCATTGTTTCACCGATGTGGGTGGCCTGCGAGCACGAAGGACAAATGCAACAGCGAAGAAAGTACACGCAACCTTTCCAAGTGCAGCTCACTCGCCCATCCCCGCAACCACAGTAGACGCAATTAACTTTATTGCAGTCATTTTCGTCCTTAACACATAGAATTCGATGCAAGGGTCGAGCGGTGAAGTACAAAGCTAATAAATACAACTTATAGCTGTAAATGGGTCCACATTTTCGATAAAAAATAAAACTAAATTTATTGAATGTTTTCTCATAAAATTATGTATAATACCTAAGAAAATTTAGTTAATTCATATGTATAAATAGTTGAATTCTACGAGTAACTGCCTAGAGTAAGTTATGATTTTAGCTTTTCATTGCTCATTTCTACTTAATGATTTTTAATGACCTTGGAATGCATTCTGCTAGTTAATAATTCAGACAAATGTGAACTTAACAGATCCTCAAATCCGCTTGGAAATGAAAGTTATTAAGAAATTTACTCAGGCCAGCAAGTAGCTCCAAACTAACTGGTGAAACCAACTAGACAATTAAACAAGCTCGAAACCAACTGGTTTCAGCAACTCGTTGAGTGAAGGAACAGAAGGAGTTTTCAATCTTTGTATGAAGATCTGCTGAATCACAAAGTTGCTCATGAAAATTCCTTGGTAATCTACTTAATTTCCTTCTAAGTTAAATGTTATTGAGATTCTTCATATTTGATGTCTCATAAGCCTCATGCTACGTAAATATTAGAATCTCAAGTACCGAATAGATAGAATGTAAACAGAGGAATAATTTGCAAAAATCTACCTTTTTAAATTTAAATTTTCACTGCATGCCGACACCTCTTTGAGTTGACATTACTATGTATATCCCGAAGAGCTTGCTCGTCCATTTCTACCAACCCCACGTAAGTATCAATGCATATTACCGCAGATGCCATAGATGCGCTACGGTTCCTGACCCAAATGAGCAATTTCAAGAAATGATTACACATGCTTCTATTGGATATGCAGTGGATTTGGGTCAAGCAGATAAGGTCCTTTGAAGCCATCGGTAAGGATGGAAATATGAAAGAAAATATCCGGATTTTTTCTTCGACCGTTTTATTCAAGATAAAGATAAAAAGAAAAATTGCAGAACCCAAATTTTCGGCATAGCCTTCAACAGGGGTGTCAAGCAAACTGTCTTTCAACACACAAAATGACCATTTATTTGTGGACCTCAAATAGAAATCTCAGCAGCTTCCACTTGACGCCGGTCACTGGTAAGCTTCAGATTTCTATGAATGATGTTCCATTTTATTCCTGCAGCATTGACCGAGCTGTGACTTTTTCAGTGTTGAAATGCAGTAGAATTCTCCTTACTAAAATGACCTTTAACAGGCGAATGTATTGTAAGCGCTGATTCACCGATGTAAAATGCACTATATATTTGACAAGTGATTTTATAGACACAAAATTTAACATTACGCATATATGATGCACATGTACAAGTTTCACAATTTTTGTAAAATCATTTACTTTGTTGCTTTTGTAAATCATGATGCAAAGACCTCGTAAGAAATTTGAACATCTATCAAATTTTACACGTATACAATAGCACGTATATTATATATATATAGATATATATTTATCAAATCTCAACAGATGTAACCACCACGAGACATGTTTCAGCCTGTTGGGCCTCATCAGTCGTGGGTAGGTTTGAACCAGCGACGTTGGAGCTAGAGGACGTGCAAGCATACCCTCTAACCACAAAGCCACCGGACCACCGGACCATACATATATATATATATATATATATACAAGTAACCTGGCAATTGATAAATTTATCAAATCTCAACAGAAAGCCACGACTGATGAGGCCCAACAGGCCGAAACATGTCTCATGGTGGCTACATCTGTTGAGATTTGAAATATATATATATATATATATATAAAAAGTTTGAATTCAAAAAACCAAACGAATGAAACTTTCAAGAAAACTTGATTTTTCAGCGAAGAAATTTCGACTTCGCTTTCATGTATTGTGCATACAATCTTCAGGTGCATAAAAGTGACAACAATTTTTTTTTTAATTCATGTCAGTACATGCATAAAAAGCTTATAGAAATTCATGTTACTTGGCGTTCAGTTTGGGATGGAATAGGTCAATAAAATGTCTTTCTTTAGCTTTTCTAAAGATATCTGTGGCATTATGCATCTTGTAAAAAGGGAAGATGGTAAAACGTCAGTAGTAAGCAAAACTCCACTTCTGGACCGCGCAAGATGGCGGCCATCGCTGCGTCCCCCCCCCTCTGGCACGGCAGAGTGTCGTGGTCGGCCGCCGTGGTGCTTCGTGTCTGAGTCCCCCCCCCTCTGGAACGACAGAGGTTGTGGTCTGTCGTGGTGTGCCGGCCGGGTGGGTCCACGTTCACAACATGTTCACTGACGTCCCCCCCCCCTGCAACGACAGAGTGTGAGACTCGGGTGAGTTGGTCCGACCGCCTGGTTGACGTGGGCGACCGTCTAGGTTGACGTGGGCGACCGCCAGGATTAGTCTTGAGGCTATAGTGTGTGATGTTTTTGGTGTGTAGCGTCCAAACGAAGCATCGGATGAGAAAACGGAGGCCAGATTCGGAATCTACATGAAATTTTGGGTTAGGAAGGATGTTTCCAGCGAAATCGGAGAGAAAAAATTTTCGGCTGACGTCCCCCCCCCTGGACGGCTTGCTTCCAGTGGACGGATTTTGTCGTGCGATAGCTCGTTTGAAAGCTAAGAGTGAGACAAATTCAGTGAAAGAATCGGCTTGTTCGTATCTGCCTTTACATGTGAGACGCCATTTAAGATTTTGGGACATTGGTGAAAAACGACAGAGTTAGAATTTGGGACGTTTTGGGCTGTAGCTTCAAAACGAACTATCGGATTGGTAAACGGATGCCAGATTTGGAATCAACTTGATGTTATTGTCCAATGAGGATCATCATCCAATGAGAATCAAGCATTTCTTTATAAATAGCGAGCCTTCCACAGTGAGAATCATTCCATCGTTGAATCACACGAGTGACGGACGCACATTTTCTCTCTCTCTAGTTCCCTGTTCTATTATCCAACTAAAATGGTAAGTCGCTACTTCCCTCCCTCTCCTCCCTTGAACGTAAACTTAATACAATCTTTTTTCATTTTCAGGCATCTACTCCATCTGCTGCACTAGTAGGACAAAATGGCGGTCAAACGTTACAAGGTTCGCTACGGTCAGATCATCTACAACTGAGGCCAGTGGAAGAAACATCCAAGGTACATAATCCTACACCGCTACAGCGTAAATTTAAACAAGCCTTGCGTTATGATGATCATAGCGTAGTACTCCAAACGGGAATGCTCCCTTCCACGGATGTCAAGATAATGCACAATCAGTATGGGGACTACATACTGATCCCCGTGAGTCCGTACATTCGCCACCAACTTGATATTATTGAGGAGTACGTGACATTAAATATGGACATTCCTACTCCTCTTGCTCAAGAGTGGAAGGCGAGAGATGACAAGGATACTCCCTATAGAAAGATTTGGGATGGTAATCACATTTGCCTACCGGTATCACATTGGTGTACTTACTATAAGAAGGAGGGAGATCATTCAATACCCATCAGATGTGATGAGCTCGGAGAAGGTACTTGGGATATCCTTTTCAAAGTGAATGGGCTATATTATGGTCGACACAAGGATAATAAAATAGCCTCTCTCTCCATGCATATGGAATCCATCCTATATATTCCGAAACCACCCAACGTGGACGACATAATTGATCAAATCCTTAACAGCAGTGGTACGAAGCGCAAGTCGGAGAAGAATGCTACATCAAAACGCAAATCAAAGAAGGAGAATTGCTAGTCCTTTCCTAACTCTACCCTATGACAATTCGCTTATGTGCTTTGAGTGTCGTAGACGTGGTCTTATTAGATACATTTTACTTCTTCGTTGCCATCATATCATTTGTGTATTTTGTCGTGAAAAGCATCGATGTAATTCTTCATTTTGTAATATGTTATAGAACGTTTCCTTAGATGTGTAAATTTCCGTTTTAGGCTTCTATCATCATTTTTATGGATTGTGAGGGTGAACCTGTACAGGAGCTCAGTGCTATTGCTATGAACAATTGGACATATCAGATTGTTAGTGTCTATCATCAACATGCCAACTGCGATCCCAATGTTGATCAATGGGCGAGAAAACACATTCATGGACTTAATCTGAAATATTTGCAAGACTATGGCTTTTCTTGTGAGAGTGCTCTTCTTATTGACTTTAAACGATGGTTAGCTGCTTTCAATGTTATACGCATCTTTTGTAATAATCCTGGTAAGGAGAGGAAAGTATTTCCCAATCTAATCATTGATGATATTTTGCTCCCACCTTGGGATAGTAGAGTGAATCAACATTATCATGAAGTCACAAAACGTTTTAAGGATTTGTGTGTTCCTATTTTGTCTGTTCGTTGTAGTAGCTACGTTCATAACCAATGCTTCTTTCCTCCTTACCTCAACACTGCCAAAGTCCTGTATGGTTATCATTGCTCGCTGTATGATAGTTACCAGCTGTATCTATTTTATCTCTTTCAAACCATTGATTTATAATGCATGCTTGTTACCATTATTCAATAAATGTTACTATGAGAAGAGTTGTTGTTTTCATGCAATGGATGGGTTAGATAAAGGGCGATCATGTCTTTCTCAAACGACTGCGGAACATTACGTTTTCATAGGCAAAGTTTAAAAGGAGCTGTTCAAGATTATGTGATAAAATTTCATAAAGATGAGACCGACATCGAAGCAGTGGTCGATGATGCTAGCACTCTATTTCTAGAGTTAATGAATACATTCTCTGATAGCATTATCATGGCGCGATTAGTTGCGAAAATTAAGTTTAGTCATTTTGGAAAGGAAGAGGTGGAAAGTCGCTCTTTCCATTTTGCTTCTTATTCAATGGAAGTGGTAGATCACCCCCAAGAATTTTTTAAAAGACATATGATAAAAATTGCTGAACGTCTTAACGCATTTAACCATCATGGTAGCAGTCTAGTGATTGAAGCGATTTCAGATATTCACATTCAACTTTCCATAAAGAAAAATTGAAAATGCAGTGGTACTTGATTGTAGCACAACTGGTTTTCGAGCTATGTCTGCTCACTCTCGAAGTATATTCCTTCTGTACATGCGTCTATTATTTAGAAAAGGCTAGCAAATTCATATCTTCAAAAAGACTTGCTATAGACATCAGTAACGGTGAAACTATGTGTTGCGATGTATGTAAGCGAAAGGATGGAAATGAAAAGCGCATCTTCAAGAGATGTAAGCATGCTTTTTGTCAACGCTGTTTCATACGTAATTGCATTCAACTTTGCCAATGTAACCACTGTGACATTGCTCATTTCGAGTGTCACTTATGTCGCAATAGTTAGTACCTATGCAAATGTGGTAAAGATAGGTTTTAGCAAAGACTAACACGGAAAATGGCGAAACGTAAAATGACGAAACGTAAAAGTCAAAAGTTTTCTTCAGCCATTCAAGCTCTCCGACGAATGAAAGCAAATCAGCGATACAATGCTATACGACATGCTAACGATAAATTCATTTGTGAAATTATTTCTCATGTGAGGAAGTTGAGGACGAAGAAATTAGCGCCAAAACAACGAAAGTTACTTAAGCGATATGCTACGAAATTGCGTTTCATCTCCAATCCTAAAGTCGCCCTTCAAAGAAAGAGGAAAACTCTAACACAAAAGGGCGGTTTCCTTTCAGCAATACTTCCAATGATAGCTCCTGCCGTGGGCAACCTATTGGGAAATATCTTTGGCTCTAAGCGTTAATTATGCAAATGTTGAGTCTCAAAGTAATAAAATGGATTTCAGACTTCAATGTGATAAAGTTCTGACTGTATCAGGTCCATCTCATGCAGGTAAAACTGTTTTCACGCTGAATTTATTGGATAAAAGAAGGGAGTTGTTTAAGGAACCTATCAATCGAGTGATTTGGTGTTATGGTATTTATCAACCGTCGCTGTTTCAGGAATTGCAAAGTCGCAACTTTATTCGACATGAAGGAATTATTCCAGTGGATAAACTTCAGTCTAATGATGTTGTTGTATTGGATGATTTATTAAAAGAAAGTAAGAATTCAAAAGATGTTACAGATATGTTCACTCGCGCAGCACACCATAAAAGGTGTTTTATCATCTATATTACACAAAATTTGTTTCCTGATGGAAAAGAAGCTCGTACACGAAACCTGAATACACACTATTATGCTATTTTCAAGAATCCGCGAGATAAAAGTCAATTTGAAATTTTAGCGCGACAAGTTGCACCCAGAGGATCAAAAGCCTTAATTGAAATTTTTCAAGCAGCTACTGAAAAACCATACGGTTACTTATTCATTGACTTTACGCAAGAGTGTCCGGAAGAATTTAGATTTCGAAGTGATATTTTGAAAACTCCCATGATTATCTACAAACTATGAGTTCTTATTCTCGCATGATTGTTATTCCTCAGGATGAATATGTACAATTGACTGCCATGCAGCAAGTAAAGCAACCTCTTGCAAATCAAATGTATAGGAAAGAAATAGATTATCAGCAAAATGTTCACATCAAAGATCCACATCGTGCTGTATTATTACAATCGGAAACTGTTGAGCAATTGAAAAACTTGAAGAATAAGATGCGTGACTCTGTATCGACTGCTACACCTTTAGCATCTCGCGCACATGCCATATCTCTTTTCAACAGTATTGAACCCCATCTCAATGTAAATGATAGAGGAGAAATCATTACAGATGAAAATAAAGTGATTGATGCTTCACGTTATGAAGACTTGATTCAGTATGCGACACGTAGAAAGCGCCGTCAGGGCTATGTTCCACCTGGTTGGTCATACTTTCTTAAACTATTGAAAAAGCATAATGTGCCAAAATTTGCTTTAAATAATGAGACATTGAAAGAACTTGATTCAACAGTGGCTACTACTCCAATGCTTCAGGCGATGAAAATGCCAACAAATTGGTTTAAGACGTCACCTGCTACATCCCCTCCCACACTCACTAAGCAAACAAGAGGAAGAACTCGACGTAGATCTACATCGCCACTAAAACTGGTAAAAGGAAAACGTAAAACAGCTCCTCCTAGGAAATACATGTTCTCAGACTATTAATATGAAGCAGATGTGTTGCTTGCCATGTAATGAGCCGCCAGAGGTGAATGTCGTTGTCACTTGCACTTGCTGCGCCAGCTCTCATAATGAAACCCCTAAGCAATGTGAACACGATCGCAAAACCGCTAAAGCTAAATGCTGCAGTTGTTGTAAATGTAGAAAGGCAAGAAAGAAAAAAGATGAGAAGGAGGAAAAAGAGTCAGCCGTCATCGACTGAACGTTTGAAGTCAATCTATTATGATGTAAAACATCCGGCAGGATTTGCATCTATCAAGAAATTATCAAAAGCGAGTGGTCTTCCACAATCACAAGTGAAACGATGGTTAAAGGGTCAGGCTACCTATACACTCCACAAACAAGCGAAAAAGAAGTACCGCACCCGCCATTATATTGTTCATGACATCGATGAACAGTGGCAAGCAGATTTGTGCGATGTTGCCTCCATTTCAAAACATAACTCGGGCAATAATTTTATTTTAACCGTCATTGATATTTTCTCGCGTTATGCGTGGGCTCAACCTTTAAAAACTAAAGAAGGGAAAGGAGTAGCAAAAGCATTCCAAACAATTTTTCGAGAAGGTCGCATTCCAAAAAGAATTCAGAGTGATCAAGGAAAAGAGTTTGAAAATCAGCATGTGACAAGATTATTTGAGAGGCATGACATTGAGTTGTTTAGTGTAAAGAGCGCTTATAAAGCTGCACTCGTTGAACGTTTTAATCGCACATTAAAAAATCGTTTGTGGCGACATTTTACTGCCAACTTGACACAAAATTGGACAAAGGTTCTACAAGATACACTCCATGCCTACAATCACTCTATCCATCGTTCTATTGGACTCAGACCAGTAGATGTAAATGCTAACAATGTAGATAAAGTGCGCGAATCATTCCAACGTAAACGCACTCATGTGAAAAGTGATGTGAAAATTGGCGATAAAGTTCGTATCTCAAAAGTGAAAAGTGTTTTTGCTAAAGGGTACCTCCCGAATTGGACAGAGGAGGTATTTACAGTATCAAGGATTAATCAAAAAGACTCTCCGACCACCTACAAGTTGAAAGATTACGATAATGAAGAAATTGAGGGTAGCTTTTACCGCGATGAGATTGAGGTAGTCACTGAAAGTGAAACATATTTGGTAGAGAAAATCATTCGATGTAAAAAACGGCAAGGTGAAGAATGGTGTCTTGTTAAATGGACTGGTTATCCTTCAAGTATGAACTCTTGGATGCGTCGTGCCGACATCTTTCATCTAAGTGATCGACAGTGATTCATGCAAAGTTGTAACTAACAATGTTTAGGGTTTGAGCTATGAATCCAACTGCCTCATTTTATTCACGACCCTCCTACGTAAGTGGTGGAGGACAAATTTACATCGGTGCTCGCCGCCAACGTGGAGGTAGCATACTTGGTGCACTGAAATCTGTTGTAGCACCTCTCATATCCAATGTCGGTAGATCTTTAAAACGAAATGTTTTAAGTAATGCCGTTGGCTTTGCTGGTGATGTTGCTAGTGATCTTTCCAGAGGTAGAAGTTTCAAGAGCAGTTTGTTGAATCGTGGGAAGGAACGCGGTTTAAAAACATTGAAGCAGACCATTGCTGGTGTTACTCAAGGAAAGAAATCACCTAAACGAATGAGAAAAGGAAGGAGGAAACATCGCGGAGCTGGTAAGGTGCAATCTTCAGTCAAAAGGCATTCACGCAAACGTCGCAGAGGCTCTAATCATTCATCAGGCGCTAAACGACGACGCTGCTATAACTTCTAATCATGGAGTGTAAAACTTCCGGTTTTTGTTTGTTCGATCAACAAGCCATACAGACAGATATTCTTAGTTCAAGTATTGTAGATTATCATCCTCGAACAGCTGAGAATGCTGGCCCCATTGAATTTGTTATTCCTGGTGGTAGTGATGACTACATAGATTTGAGTTATGCGATGCTTGATTTGAGGTTTAGAATTCAGCAAGCAGATGGAACTGCTATTGACGATGCACATAAAGTTGGACTGAACAATTTACCATTGACTACATTACTTCGCGATGTTTCTCTAACGATTGGAGAGCAGCAGGTGGAAGGTGGTCAAAGCGATTATCCCTATAAATCATATTTCACTCATGTATCGCAGTTTCATCCAGCAGCACAAAAAAGTCATATGGAAGCCATGGGATGGTACAGAGATGAAGCAGGAAAATTTGATGTTGAAACAAACAGTGGCTTTGTAAAGCGATCTGCTATGATTAAAGATAGTAGAGTATGTCAGCTATATGGTCCGCTGAATTTAGACTTCTTTAGACAGTCAAAGTTTTTACTCTGTAATACCAGCATGCGACTCAAGCTGACATTGAATAAGCCTGAATTTGCGCTGAATGCATTTGCTAAAGTTGACAATTTTAGAATTCATGTGGAAGATATTGCACTTTACATTCGTCGAGTAGTACCGAATCCAAGTGTCATTAGAGGACATGCTGAAGGTCTTAACCGCCAAAATGCCATTTACCCCGTTCAGCATACAAAGCTTCTCACCTTTACAATTCCGAAAGATCAAAAGAGTTTCATGAAAGATGGCCTCTTTCCATCGGAAGCACCGAAGCTCCTCATGGTGGCAATGGTTGAAAATGATGCATTTAATGGTAATATAAAGAAGAATCCTTTCAATTTTAAACACAATCAGTTAAGTGAAATTGCTTTACGTGTTAATGGTGTGAGTCATCCTGGTCCACCCTACAAACCAGATTTTGCTTCGGATCAATTTATGCGCAGTTATGTTGATTTTATGGATGTCTTTGGCTTTTACAATACGGATGATACCAACGGACTGACTATGAAAGAGTTTAAGAGTGGATATACTATTTATGCATTTGATTTGACTGCTGACAGCGATATTAGTGCACCCTATCGTCAAGCGAACGTGCCTCATAATATTCGTTTGGATTTGACGTTCAAAAGAACACTACCTGAGACGATCAATGTATTAATTTATGCAGTCTTCGATTCAAATATTGAAATTACAAAGTATCGTGACGTGATTCTTCAGTATAATCGTTAATGAGTTGGTTGACTGCTGACGATATTAAGACTAAAGTGCAGCGTAATGCAGACGAAGCGACGTTGAAAGCTTTCGATAATGTCTATTCACTCGATACCTTACCACCTGCAGTAAATCACTATCCCATCTTTATTGTGCTAAACACTCATTCACAGAATTTAGGCGGTGAGCATTGGAAAGCGATCTTTATTGGAGAAGACCGACGTGGTGAACTATTTGACTCTCTTGCTCAACCTCCAAATATACCAACACAGCAGTGGTTGAGAAAACATACGCGTCAATATCAGCGAAATGAACGCATACTACAACATCCACTTTCATCAACGTGTGGTGCTTTTGTACTGTACTTCATCTTAAAACGTTTACATGTATCTCGATTTGCATCTGTTATTCAAAACTTTTCATGTAATCCATCCTCTAATGAAAAAATGATTTGTAAGTTCTATCATGATTTGAAATAAAAACATCATGTTGGAAAAATTGTTTTTTATTTTACAATCCGCTGGGTACGTACATACTCAATGAGATAGTCTAGGATCATATTTGCTTGTTCATGAGATTTTAGTCCAGTAATGATCACTTTACTATTATGAAAGATTGCCACATGCACAGGCAACCAACAACTAATGAGAGCTGCAGGAAAAAGTTCGGGTTCATAACACAAACTGTAACTGCTGGTACGAATCTTCAAAAATGATAGACTGTCACTCAATTGAGTAGAGATCACCATATTGTCCACAGTCAGATTCGACATCACACACCTCTCCCTCTTCCATATCCGACGTAGTAGTCTTTGTAGCTCTAAGCGCATTGACTGCGCCGATGAATGAGAAAGGGCGCCGAGAATCTGTACAGTCCCATTTGGGAAGAGTTGAAGATTCCGTGAATTGTTCATCTTCACCACTAACATTTGAGGACGGCCCGGGTAATACTTGCTGTTTGGAAGCTGTTGGCGTAATGTTGTGAGATCGATTTTGGTGTAGAGTCTGAAGCGACGGAGAATGTTGACGATGGTGTAGCGATGGCGCTTCATGATGAAAGAATGAGTAAATTGAGCGATGTACCTTCCTTTTATACTTTTCCCAACTACCTTGATGAAATGTGAAGTTAGTATGAAGTTGGGAATGATAGAGTTGAATTCGCCGATTGTTGACGCGCAGCCAGATGCGATTTCCAATACGTGAATGTCTTTTCATATAGAAGTATTTCAAGTCCTTCATGATATGATGTAGAGATTGAAAATGACGATAAGATAAAACAAACTCTCTTCTCACATTTCCAGTTGAATCTTTGAAATAGACGTTTCGATCATGATCCGTTTCAATACGTTGTAGGGAATCTAATTTCCAACTCATGGTGCGTGGTAATCATATCTGATTAAGATTTGCATAGTAGGGCGATGAACTCACGACGAATAAATGTCATGATGGAGCGATGTATGTATCTTCTATACTTCTCCCAATTGTATTTGCGAAATGAGAAACAGTTTGCGGAATGAGAATGGTAGATTTGAATTTCATTTCTGTAATGTTGAAGCCAAACTTGATCACCCAAGGAGATGAATCTTAATGTTTCAAAATATTCCAAATCCCTCATGATATCATTGAGGTTGACAAATTGTCGCCATGTTAATGTAATTCCTCTTGATGTATGACCATGAGAATTTTTGAAATGTACGTTTCCATCACGATCAACTCTGATATATTGTAGAGAGTCCAAAATCCAAGTCTTCATGATGTTATGCAAAGTTGCAGATTAGCAATATAAAAATGTCGTTTTATCATATTTTGCTTAGCAATGCGGCTACAAAGAGATTTACTAGCAATCGAGCCGCACTCTTTTCTACTCCCATTGATCATGCACAACAGCTAAATGGGAATTGGGAAGTGGGTGTCACTCAACTTGTTTATAGCAACTGTGTCTATACTTTTGATCATGAGGTGATGACTATTAATATGAGGCGTACAGCTGCTTATCAATGTGAAAAGGGGTGCCGAGTATACATTCCACAGTGGCCAAAGAAAGATCTCTTATCATGTAAAAAGTTTATATATGATTTCTTGAATAAAGCGTGTAAACATATTGTCCAATTTACTCCGCACAATGATGATTATAATTATGTACATCATGTAGTTGAGAAAGATTGGATTGTTGGTTTAAGTCCAAGTTTAAGAAATGATTTAGGCTACCTCGCTAGCGCCTTAACAAGCTATGATAATTTTAACGTTAATTACCACATAAGTGGTCATAAACAGTTAATATATCGAGAGGAAGCTTATTATGTAGATCTTATTCCAAGAAATGAGAAGACGTTGGTGAAGAAGATTGTGATTAAGCCAAGAAAGACAAACATGACTCCTGAAACATTATTGAAGAAATTTAATTATCTCCTTCGAGTTGATGACAAACAAGTGGCAACATTGACTTATATTAAATCATCTAATCATATTGCAATAAGCAAATTAAATGATGATGATCTAGTATTAGTTTGTTCAAAAGATTTTCATCAGTTCTTACGACATCGTTCTGCAGCTGTTCATGGAAAATCTGATATGCAACATTTACCATGTGAAAGGTCAAATCAATTTGATACAGAATGGGCCGTATCTTTATACAGAAAGTGTGTAGAGCCTTTTGGTGGTTTCTTACATGAAACAAGAGTGTTGATGCCTCGCATTATTACTTCGGTTAAATTGGTTGTAGATTATTTAAATGAAGTGATTAATGAGCAACATATTTCATTTTCTGAAAAAGAAGGTACTTTGTCTCTCACTATAAATGGAAAAGGTATTGAACTAATTATGGATAAAACTCTAATGGACATTTTGGGTTTTGATCAAAATATCTTTAAAAGTGGTACTGTAACCAAAGCTAGCGCAGACATGTCGCTATCGCGTCGTATTAACTATTTTCAGATATATTCCAATATTGGTGAAGATGTACGTGTGGGAGATGTTGAAGCTCCATTGCTAGCAATGATACCATACCAGCCAAAAAGCTGCAGTATTTTATCTGAGCATACTTTCAAGAAAGTGCATTATACAAAGCTGAAATCAAACTACATCCCACAAATTGATATTGCCATTTATGATGATGCTGGTGCGTTGATTCCTTTTCATAAAGATGCTGTGACAAGTATTACACTCCATTTCCGAATGAAGAGTTAATGCAAAAGTATGCTAATATATTTTTCCAATGTGAATAATATGGAAAGTGAAAATAAGGACTCGTTTCTAATCTACTTGCCCAGTAATGCTTCTATGAATAAATTTCCCAAAAATAAACCATCAGACTATCGAGTAGAATTAAATCGGCCACTGCATTTAGAAGGTGAATGGGAAGTTGGCGTTTCTAGTATTTGCTATGATAGCAATATTCAGAATGTGAATGATTTGGAAGAAATGATATTGACTCCTCGCACCCATGATGGAATAACGATGAATAATGCATTTCAGTTCCCATACAATTTAACATCAGATGGAAAGTGGAACTATGAATGGATTCAGATAAAATCAGATTCTTATGAGCCATTTGGGAATGAGAAAATTATTAAGGCATTCAACAGTGGTAATACTTCCATCATGAAGAATAAAAATCAGAAAGCTTATGAGTTTACTATCTATCATTGGAGTGGGAGACAGTTCCTCCGCTTTCATTCTTTTACTAAAGGTCTTACGCTGAGGTTGGATAGTGAATTCTATCCACATCTTGGTTTTGGTCATGGACTACATCTAACGTCAATTGCTACTGCAAATGTTAAAAAAGTTTATTCAACTCGAATCAACAAATTTCATTATAGATTTAAAATATTTGATGAAGATGTTGTAGAATGCGAAGAACGCATCATTTTGAAAAAGCGTGGTGTTCAACCTTTATCACTTATTGAGTTAGTAAAACGATGGAATGAGACTGTGGGTAAGAAGTATGGAGAGAAAATTATGGCGGACAAAAATAAGTTGGTTATTCAGAAATATAATGACAAACTTACAGTTTATTTCTCTCCAACCTTGCGTCATTTTGTAAGACATTATACGCCTATTATTGGAAGCGTGTGGTGTATGGTTCTCATGAATATCACACTAAAGCTGATTCAGTTAATGATGAATGGTGGGTGGACATCTATGGCGATCGCATCAAGAAAATTTACCAGTCTTATGAAGAATCTAAAGTTGCTATCAATATAATGCCGCGTCTATATCATACAGTTGAAAGCTTCATTCATGTAGTAAATCCTTATATACAACAGAAGTTGAAGCATGTGATGAAAAGTAAATATGATGTAAAGACACACCACATTTCGTTTTCAATTGAAAAACAACGCGTTGTTCTGAAACTGGGTGATGACATTCAATGTCAATTGAGTAAAAATTTGAAAAAACTCTTTGGCTTTTCAATGCTACAAACTGTGTTTGCTGCTGCGCATACGATTGGTATAGAAACACCAATGACACTTGATAAACATGAACAACACCTTTACATTCAAAGTGATTTGATTTTACCTATTTCTGTTGGCGAGAAAAAAGAATACATTTTACGTGATTTCATTCATGATAAAGACGCTTCATATGGAATAGTCGAGAAGATGTTTGAATCTATTTTCTATCATCCCGTCGTCAAACAAACTATACCCTCTATTGCTATCAAAATTACCAATGGTTTACAAGAGTGTATCCATGTGAAAGATACTAAATCCCTCGTAACTTTAGTGTTTCGGAAAACAAAGTGAAGTCATTGTGATATGTTTATTGAAATAAAAATATGTATATGAAAAAGTCTTTTCACAGATATAGGGGGAATGGGCTGACTGTAGGCATATATTCACAAGGAAGAAACGATCTCATGCGATACATAAAACAACCATGTATATCTACAAAAAGCAACATCAAAATACTGAGTTAAAGTTGATTATGTCAATACATCTCCTGAATGTGGTAGCGTGAGTTTTATTCTTTTGGGTGGAGGTATGTTTGTGTCAGGATGTCCATGTGGAAGAGATGTGTTATGTCCTATCCAACACCTCTTATCCTCCCATGCTGAAAGTGCTCGTTTCTTGAACGTGTACGTTTTCACAGTATGAACTTGAGATTTTAAGATTGTCATATTGACAAACGTTATAGTTTTATTTTTATAGGCCTTCTTATAGGACCGATGTTTCATTTTATGAACAATGGATTTTGATATACCTTTAGCACGCTTAATACTATCTGCACATTCTTTTAGTTTCATGGAATACATTTTAGGACGGAGGAGAATCATTTCATCTATTTCCTTTCCTGCTGTTTCATCCTTAAAACAACCAAGTTTGGCTTTATTCTGTATGGAATAGAGTGGATGAGTGGGATTGTAGTTAGATGTATCGAAATATTTTTCTAATGACTTACCTACTTCATTAAAATTTAAATCTTTTTGAGTGGTAATTCCTAAAAAGAAACTATCTGTATCACCACCCAGCAAGCGAACCTCTTTTACGAGAGGCATGGTTTTAATATTTTGTAGAAGAGTTGATACATTTCAAGCTTGGAATAATCTAAAACGGCTTGCCCAATATAGATGGGTTTGCACAACTCAACTTCTGATTTAATCATTTTAACACCTACAAGATCCTCATCGATGATGTCTCTATCAATGAAAAGAGGTGATGAGGTCAATTTGTGATATTTTTGTTCATCAACGACTAGTTTGTAATTCATACGTTTTCTAACATCCTCCATGGTCTTTCCGAATAGACTATTATTCTTATATTTATAAAAATCCTTTTCAAAATTATTTTGGGCGAGTGCACGTTTTTGACTGTTACTATCTATGTAGGGTTTGAGGAAGGCTTTCTGTCTAAATTTGATAATGCGGTGAACTGACTTTAGAAGCATGCCCATTTCTAAATAGAATTTTAATATGCAGAAGTGTACGAGATAATTTTTCTTATCATATTGGGTGAGTAAAAGTTTGCGGCATGGTTTGTACCTTGGCTGTCCACACTCTGTTAAGTTATTATGAAATTGTGACATGAATGGTGAAAACATATCTTCAGTCACTTCGCCAGATTCAGGTGCGAGTGGGAAATCAGCAGTTTTATTTTTAATACTATTTGGATAAATCAAATCCACTTCAAAATAATATCCCCAATCACCTTCATCTGGAATATTCAGTATGTTTGAAGGGTTGGAGTAATACTCAAGCTCATTTTGATTTAACCAACTAAACTCGGAATGAGGTAGTGGTTTAGACAGTGAACTGCCATATAAATTATTTTGGTCATAGTACTTTAGGTGGATATGATCATCACCTACTGTTTCAGATTTTATATGATGTTTATTTACAAATGTGAGACCACCGCGTATTCCGCGCTCAAATATATTATACATCTCCGGGTCTTGTAAGAGATGAATGGTCTCACCAGTCATTTAAAAGGCTGATTTAAAGGACATGGCTGGTAGACTGACAAAGTGGATAGGATCTAATTTGTCTTCTTCTAATGCCACTCGTCGAAACTCCTGAAAGACATCAGCCAGCAAAATGACATCTAATTCTAAGTAAGCGATCATATAATCGCCAAACGTTTTACAATTAAATTTTAACCATGCCTCTTGAGCATGTTCATAGTCCTCTACTGGACAATCTTCACCCGTCAAATCGTTTTTGAATTTGTCAATGGAAGGAAGGGTTGTTTCATTTAGTTTAGACATTGAGCTAAAATACGCATAAGGAAAGACTCCTTTGCGAGTGATTATTTCATCCGTTAAGTTTGGATAGTGTTTCTTCAAAGTTTGACTATGGGGAAGAAACTTGAGATTACGAACGAGAGAAGCTAGTGACGCTGACATGAATTGAAATGAATCTAAAAATTTTATTTCGAAGAAGACTGTCTTATTTTCTTTAGTTTTATCTACTGGTACTTTTGCTGTCATTGCCATGAATTTTTCTCTCGTTTGTGCTATTACATTAAACTGCCACGATTTCATCTGGCTCAACCCTCCTTTTATGAGCATATGACTGTCATAGCCCTTAAAGTTATGAAAAATGACGGGTAGTACACGACGTCTCAACCTAAGTGAAAAGTTACATTTGGAGCAGAGTGCGTTTCTAAATTTACCAGTGATGTGATCATGATCACGCACTTTCTTAATTTTATCGTCATCAAACGTTTTATGACATTTAGGACAGGATGTGCAACTTTCAAATTTTTGTTTGTCTTCATCTGACATATGTAGTGACTTACGCTGCAATTGGGAATCATATGATTGTTGAAATTTTGCAGCTTTATCGAGAAATTCTAGAAATTTTGAAATGCAATCTTCACCTTGCCAAGTATGCATTTTGTTTTGTCTATTCCTAAAGTGGTCATGCCATACTTCATAGCAGGATATGGCTGCTGGCTTGTGATGATATCATCAATGTAGCATTCTATGTCTGCGTAAATGACACGCAGGGGACTTAATTCGTCACCATTATCCCTATGTGAAAATATTTTATCTTTGGGCATGCGTTCCATTTGTAATTTACCTCGCTTGCACCATTCATAGTGAGTTTCAAATTTATCTTTACTCCAAAATGAGCGGATGCAGCGGTCGCATACAAAATGTTCACCTCTTTTAGAGTGCCCCAAGTGAGTGTACAAGCGAGAGATTTTGGGAATACCACAGTAGTGCCATTCCTCGCTATCATCTTGTTTTACTAATAAGAGGTTGACTACACGTTCATAACAAGTTGAACGTGAATTATAGCGGGCACCCTTCAACCCCTTCTCCCACACGTGAACGACAATTTTAATCTTATTATGTTTTTCGAACGTTTCTACATCTTTGATTTTCATGTTGTTACTATCACAACCTTCAAAGTCTAGTTCATCCTCCCACTGTCTATAGCTATAGGTGCGATCTCGATGCGCGTTGATATCATTATAGTGAAGGATGGATAGGACTGCATATTTGAAACACTGTGATTTACAATCAACATTGATGACAGCTTTCTTATTATACAACGTTTTTGGAAGTTTAAATGTGCCTCGAGCTGCATGACTTTCTAATAGGGAAATTTTGAATATGGCTGAGTCCACACCATCAAAAATGAGAGCGCTGTCGCGTTGATTGAATTTATCTACATTTGATTTAAACATTGAATGTGAAAATTTAGCCAAGACTCGCAGTCTACAACTTCGGTTGCGGAAGAGGAAGGAATATGAAACTGTATTCTCTCCGTCACTTGACCCGTTTGAAAATCTATTTTAATATATTTTAGTTTAAGGTAGATGAGCGCCTTCATTCTAAAATTGTCTAAATTATTGAAGAGCGCTTCGATAATGTTAGAATTTTGAAGGAGCCACTCAGGAAAATCTACAATTTGAGTATTGGACTCCATGCAGTAGTCGCGTACTAAATTATTATGTGAAACATTAATGAGATGGTAGAGGTACCGTTGGTGTAGTGATCATTTGCATGCGTGTGTTGAAGTCTGTGCGAAGATCGCTGAAAGTGACTATCAAAAGAAAGAGGGCACAAATCGCAAGGAAAGGAGATGTCATCGTCAGAATCAACTTCACCTCCGGAGATTGACACCGCTTTGCGTTGACACACACGTTGTTTGATGTGTCGAAGGAGACTGTGCTTCCTTGTAAACATATGTCCGCAGTCGGCACATTCCCACTCGTTGCCTTGCCGCGAGAGTCCTGAGCTGGAACTCACATCACCTGAAAGAGAAATCATTCTTTCATCTCTGTTCAAGCCTCAGTGTAGTGTTACAACCTACCTTGACTCAATAACTCTAAACTTTCCTCGAGAAGAGAGCGCGTTGGTGATGAAGTTGATGCCTGAAATTGAGGAAGATGCTATTAGTCACACGTTTGAGGGAGATGAGAGGAAATTTTCAACTTACCATTTCAACGAAATCAAGTTTAAGGTTGATACTTCTACAAGATAGAGACTTCACTCAAATAATAGTCAAAGAGAGAGATCGTGCGTTCGTCACTTGTATGATTCACAGATTAAATGAAATGACCTGAATGTCACTTTGCTTATATACTTTCATCCTCTTCATTCATTGGATGTTCATTCTGATTGGCTGCTTGTGTATACTTAAGAATTAGAAAAATGTTAAAGTTATCATTATTCAAAGTCAGCATTTCAAAGACAACATGACAAGTCCTCCAACAACACCAAATACCGCATTGGAGTTCTCCTCTCCATATACATCAGCAAAGGTGCTCGTTACACCAAATGCACCAAGAAAGGCGAAGGTGGAGAAGACATACAATCTCGACAATATACGAAAGTTATCATTATCGGAGGAGGATGAAGAGGAGTTGCCCGACCTAACAGGCATACGGTGGAAATATTTACAATATGATGCCGAAGGGGTGATGGAGATGACCAGCAAGTCGCACTTGCATCAAATATGGGAGTGGTACACCCCTAACTCCCAACCGCGAACCGTGGCGGAGTGGGCGTACATTGAGAAAGTGAGGGACGCTGCAGAAGAACGTTTAAAGCAGCTCAACTGTTTTTGTAATCTATGTGAAGCCAGACTCTGGGACGATATTGACGATGAAGACCTTTTGAAATACATGCCATAATAAATGTTTATTTCGTATTATCTTTGCTTTCATACTGACTTACTTGAATGGGGTTTTAGTGAATAATTTAACCATGTATACTTTTCATTTGGAAATAGTAGCACGCTTAGTCTAACTTGTAAATCTAAAAACATTTCATATGGACGATGATGGTAGATAAAATAGTGTCAAATAAATTAAGATAGCTTACACTTCTGATACAGGGATAGCAATCGACTGCGATCCATGTGTAAAGAGCTTGTTAGACTACGGAAGAGAGAAGTGTGTTATGTTGCGTGTGGCGCGTGAGTGTCCTCCCATTTCATTCCATTCATCAATTCGTCTCATTGATAGAGACAGGTAGAACTCATGGTTCTCATAACGTATGCAATGGAAAGTATTAGGCAACCTTCGACAGTTGGCTAAATGTCGCCCTGGCGCGAATGCATACTACGTTGAGACAGAGGCAATCACTTGCAAACATGACGCAGAGAGGTTTAACAAGATTGACCATTGCCGAATGTCCCTTGCGGTATACATAGCTACGGGTTTCACCGCCGCCCTTTACAGGAACGCCCGTCGAAAGGAAGTATTACACCGAACTGCATTTGCAACGTTCAAGTTGACTGATAGCAGATTCAACTTAATGATAGTATTCGCCAGTCCGAAGACTGCCCAGGGCAAACCGCGAGGAGGTTCTATCATGTCTTGCCCCATGGTGGCCCTTAAGAGAGCCGATGGTTCGTTCTCGGGAGTAACAAGATGACTATTGGCTTGAATTAGTCAATAGGTATGACGGTTAGGTTCTCGTATACCCTATACCGCCTAAGCCGTGGTGGTGCATCTGGCACCTTTCGGATGCGGGTGGTATTTGGAGTCCACACCTCATCCGTCCAAACGATCCTCTTGATCTTCCCCTTCTTCTCATCCTCATCCCACTCGTCGAGGATGACGAACTCGGGAATGCGTTGTCTTCATCAGTGAAGACGGGAATATTGTCGGCAGATGTCGCTTCCATCGTGACTTCAAATTGAATGAGAAGCGCTACAATCTTCTGGCTTATATAGGGTTTTCAACAATGAATTGCTCAACAGCGAATCAGAATGCTTCAGGGATAGCAATCGACTGCATAATGTTCAAGTTGACTGATAGCAGATTCAACTTAATGATAGTATTCGCCAGTCCGAAGACTGCCCAGGGCAAACCGCGAGGAGGTTCTATCATGTCTTGCCCCATGGTGGCCCTTAAGAGAGCCGATGGTTCGTTCTCGGGAGTCGTCATCCTACAGCCTACCAATTCTGCTGAGAGAGTCAAAGACTCTCTCTTTGGTAGCACTGTCGACTTCCACACTAACTTGCATGTGAGTATAGAGTGGAATGTAGCACCATTCCGTTGGATTGACAGCAGTTGCTGTCATCGGATTGCCAATCCGAGCAAGATTATTAAAAACTCTGTCTTGCTCCTCTAGCCTGACAAACTCCTCAAATAAATTTCGCGGCCTTATCTGCGGTCCGCGAGGAGAGCTAACTTGACTGTTCGGCGTCTGCATGATTGAAATGAAATGAAATGAGAGGCAGTGGTTTATATACCCCTCTAACGCGACGCAACGTTCAAGTTGACTGATAGCAGATTCAACTTAATGATAGTATTCGCCAGTCCGAAGACTGCCCAGGGCAAACCGCGTGGAGGTTCTATCATGTCTTGCCCCTAGGTGGCCCTTAAGAGAGCCGATGGTTCGTTCTCGGGAGTAAATTGATGGGGTGGTGAAGGCGGGCAAAGATCTGCAATGAAAATGATATGTATTAGAATAGGATATACTATCTTATTTGCTTTTCACTTACCAAGTTAGTCATCCTTAGGTAGTCTCGCGCGTTTCCGAATCGAAAATTTATGCAAGTGACCGCGCATTCGTAAGCTGGCGTGGAGGCATTTTTTCGTGGGATGACCGTTGTAGCATAGGATGGATTCGTCTAAATTCTGGTTTACGAGTACTTCGCCGGCCAAATGATTGTCCCGAATAGGGATGTGAAATTCAAACAAACGATCCTCATTCACACGTTCCCACTCATCCCTCATGCGCTCCAACTTCTCACACGCCTGCCTCTCATCACCCCGCCGAGCCACAGTCCTCTCCAACTCAACATTCCTCGCTCTCAACACACTCATCTCCTTCATCATCTCCTCAAACATCGCCTCTGCATCTCTCATTCTTCTCTCCGCAGCACTCGCCCTCTTCTCACACGCATCATTCTTCTCTTCCAACTCTCGCGTCTTATTCTTCAAATCAGTCACACAACGCCTCATTCTAATGTTTTCATCCGCCACCTCCTTCGACTTCAAATCCTTCTTTTTCAACTCATCCAACTCCTTCACAACTTCATCCTTCACTTTCTTCAAACTCTCAAACTTATTCACTAACAACTCATGTGCCATCTGCTGCGAAACATGCCTCTTCTCTTCATCCTTCAACCACCTCGCCGACTGCATCCGAATCCCACCACTCTTCACTTTTGGGGAAGATGAGCTCTTCGGGGGTCGGAGTGATGACGATGTTGGACACCTCCGATGACGAAGAGCTCAACTTCCTCACACGCTTCCTCACACGCTCCCTATCTAAATCCACATCATCCTCATCATCACTCTCAAGCACTCTCTTCCGCTGCTCAATCTCACCCTCCAACGACGCAACCGCTCTCGCCAACTCATCATTCTCAACAACATTCTCAACAACATTCTCAACAACATTCTCAACAACATTCGCAACATTCGCCAACATTTCGCTCCCTCTCTTCCACAATCAACTGCGTAAATCTCAAATCAGTCACTAAACCACCACTACAGTCAGCATGCACTCTGTAAAAACGCACCTCATCCTCATCACCCTTCAGCACTCTACACTTTACGCAAGCAACCCTATTCAAGACAATCATGTGGCCGGTGCCCGCCTTCTTCACATGAGCTTTGGCGTCCGCACTGCGATTAACTCGCCCACAAGAGCACATTTTGATGTGATATTTGCGATTTTTGTCATTGGCCATGTTAGATTTTATTGTGAACTGTAAGATAATGAAATTTGTATAAGTTTGGAATCATGTAGTACAGCCATATTCCTAAAGAGTGTAGTGAGTGGCACTCGATCCCGTCGACAGCCCGAAGGCCTTGTACCGATCACTAGGGAAGTGAGAGATCTTCCCCGATACCCGCTCTTTACAGCTGAAGACATCATTGTCACTGCCCCGAAGTGGTAACATGAACGCCGAGTCAAAGGTAGTGATCAGTAGCTGGGATCTAACCCCTCAAAGCTGCCTTAGACTTAGTTAAATTTCAAATCTGATAGCATATTTGAACTCAGGATACTTGAAAACCTTAGTCTATATGTTAAAACTTTGAAAAAAGTGAAAATTAAGAATTTTTAAAAAATTCCGCATTTTACTACTCATACTACTTTTAAAAAATTTTATCAGTAGTAAAGACACTATCAAACTCTATCATACCAACTTTGAAGTAGCAAGATAGCTTGCCTACTTCAAAAGATAGAGTCCTTTGCACCCGATATCGGGAGCTCAGAGCGACGACCGTCGCTTACCTCGTCTTTCGATGAAGTGATCAGACTTACGTTGTCGGGGGTTTATATATGCTCGGAAGAAAACTTAAAATGGCTCTATCTCCGAAAGTATTCATCGTAGCGACATGCGGTTTGTTGCAAACGATTTGTCTCATCATTCTTTACAATATGACACCTGAACCATTCTCATATGACCACGGGAAGTTGGTGTGTCAGCACATGTCCATGTAACATGCCACAAGTGAAAAAATTCCTAAGTGTGAGAGCTCCAGTGTGGTGAAAATTTTGAAAAATTTAAAACTTCCGAATTTCAACCTGGGACCTTAACCAAAACATTTTTCATCAAATTTCACTGACCTCCCCCCCCTCGTTCAGTGAAATTTGATGAAAAATGTTTTGGTTACGGTCCCAGGTCGAAATTCCACACTTTGGAAAATTTTCAAAATTTTACCCATACAAAGTCACTCTGACACTTAGGATTTTTTCACTTGTGGCATGTTACATGGACATGTGCTGGCGGACCAACTTCCCGTGGTCATATGAGAATGGTTCAGGTGTCATATTGTAAAGAATGATGAGACAAATCGTTTGCAACAAACCGCATGTCGCTACGATGAATACTTTCGGAGATAGAGCCATTTTAAGTTTTCTTCCGAGCATATATAAACCCCCGACAACATAAGTCTGATCACTTCATCGAAAGACGAGGTAAGCGACGGTCGTCGCTCTGAGCTCCCGATATCGGTGTCAAAGGACACTATCTTTATGAAGAAGGGCAAGCTATCTTGCTATCTTTCAAGTTTGTATGATAAGTTTGATAGTGTCTTTACTACTGATAAAATTTATTACAAGTATATGAGTAGTAAAAATGCGGAATTTTTTAAAATTCTTATTTTTCACTTTTTTCATAGATTTAACATATAGACTAAGGTTTTCAAGTATCCTGAGTTCAAATATTCTATCAGATTTGAAATTTAACTAAGTCTAAGGCAGCTTTGAGGGGTTAGATCCCAGCTACTGATCACTACCTTTGACTCGGCGTTCCTGTTACCACTTCGGGGCAGTGACAATGATGTCTTCAGCTGTAAAGAGCCGGGTATCGGGGAAGATCTCTCACATCCCTAGTGATCGGTACAAGGCCTTCGGGCTGTCGACGGGATCGAGTGCCACTCACTACAACTCTTTTATGAATATGACTGTCACTACATGATTCCAAACTTAATACAAATTACATTATCTACAGTTCACAATAAAATCTAACATGGCCAATGGACAAAAAACGAAAATATCACATCAAATTGTGCTCTCCTGTGGGCGAGTTAATCGCAGTGCGGGACGCCACAGCTCATGATGAAGAAGGCGGCACCGGCCACATGGATTTCCATGAATAGGGTTGCCCCTTGCGTAAAGTTGTTAGAGTGCCTGAAGGTGATGAGGAGAGGTGCGTTTTTACATAGTGCATTCAGAACTGTATTGGTGGTTTAGTGACTGAATTGAGATTTAACCCATGATTGTGGAAAGAGAGGGGAGCGAATGTTTGGCGAATGTTGCCGAATGTTGTTGAGAATGTTGTTGGAGAATGTTGTTGAGAATGTTGTTGAGAATGATGAGTTAGGCGGAGAGCGGTTTGCGTACGTTGGAGGGTGAGGATTGAGCAGCGGAAAGAGAGTGCTTGGAGGAGTGTATGATATAGGAATGATGTGGATTTAGATAGGGAGCGTGTGAGGAAGCGTGTGAGGAAGTTGAGCTCTTCGTCATCGGAGGTGTCCAACATCGTCATCACCGACCCCCCGAAGAGCTCATCATATCCCCAAAAGTGAAGGAGTGGTGGATTCGTATGCAGTCGGCGAGGTGGTTGAAAGGATGAAGAGAAGAGACATGTTTCGCAGCAGATGGCGCATATGAAGTTGTTAGTGAATAAGTTTGAGAGTTTGAAGAAAGTGAAGGAATGAAGTTGTGAACGGAGTTGGATGAGTTGAAAAAGAAGATTTTATTTGAAGTCGAAGGAGGTGGCGGATGAAAACATTAGAATGAGGCGTTGTGTGACTGATTTGAAGAATAAGACGCGACGAGTTGGAAGAGAAGAATGATGCGTGTGAGAAGAGGGCGAGTGCAGCGGAGAGAGAAGAAATGAGAGATGGCAGAGGCGAAGTTTGAGGAGATGATGAAGGAGATGAGTGTGTTGAGAGCGAGGAATGTTGAGTTGGAGAGGACTGTGGCTCGGCGGGGTGATGAGAGGCAGGGCGTGTGAGAAGTTGGAGCGCATGAGGGATGAGTGGGAACGTGTGAATGAGGATCGTTTGTTTGAATTTCACATCCCTATTCGGACAATCATTTGCCGGCGAAGTACTCGTAAACCAGAATTTAGACGAATCCATCCAATGCTACAACGGTCATCCCACGAAAAATGCCCTCCACGCCAGCTTACGAATGCGCGGTCACTTGCATAAATGTTTTCGATTCGGAAACGCGCGGAGACTACCTAAGGATGACTAACTTGGTAAGTGAAAAGCAAATAAGATAGTAAATCCTATTCTAAGACATATCATTTTCAATGCAGATCTTTGCCCGCCTTCACCACCCCATCAATTTACTCCCGAGAAACGAACAACCATACGCGGCTCTCTTAAGGGCCACCTAGGGGCAAGACATGATAGATACCTCCACGCGGTTTGCCCTGGGCAGTCTTCGGACTGGCGGAATACTATCATTAAGGTTGAATCTGCTATCAGTCAACTATGTAACGTTGCGTCGCGTTAGAGGGGTATATAAACCACTGCCTCTCATTTCATTTCATTTCAATCATGCAGACGCCGAACAGTCAAGTTAGCTCTCCTCGCGGACCGCAGATAAAGGCCGCGAAAATTTATTTGAGGAGTTTTGGTTCAGGCTAGAGGAGCAAGAACAAGAGTCCCACAAATCAACTTGCTCGGATTGGCAATCCGATGACATAAACTGCTGTCAATACTACGGAATGGTGCTACATTCCACTCTATACTCACATGCCAGTTAGTGTGGAAGTCGACAGTGCTACCAAAGAGAGAGTCTTTTGACTCTCTCAGCAGAATTGGTAGGCTGTAGGATGACGACTCCCGAGAACGAAAACCATCGGCTCTCTTAAGGGCCACCATGGGGCAAGACATGATAGAACCCTCCTCGCGGTTTCTGCCCTGGGCAGTCTTCTGGACTGGCGAATACTAATCATTAAGTTTGAATCTGCTATCAGTCAACTTGAACATTATGCAGTCGATTGCTATCCGCTGAAGCATTCTGATTCGCTGTTGAGCAATTCATTGTTGAAAAACCCTATATAAAAGCCAGAAGATTGTAGCGCTTCTCATTCAATTTGAAGTCACGATGAAGCGACATCTGCCGACAATATTCCGTCTTCACTGATGAAGACAACGGCCATTCCCGAGTTCGCATCCTCGACGAGTGGGATGAAGGATGAGAAGAAGGGGAAGATCAAGAGGATCGTTTGGGACGGATGAGGTGTGGACTCCTAAGACCAAATTACCACCCGCATCGAAAGGTGCAGATGCAACCATATACGAAACCACGGCTTGGGCGGTTTTTTATAGGGTATACGAGAACCTAACCGTCATACCTATTGACTATTCAAGCCAATAGTCATCTTGTTACTACCCGAGAACGAACCATCGGCTCTCTTAAGGGCCACCATGGGGCAAGACATGATAGAACCTCCTCGCGGTTTGCCCTGGGCAGTCTTGTCGGACTGGCGAATACTATCATTAAGTTGAAATCTGCTATCAGTCAACTTGAACGTTGCAAATGAAGTTCGGTGTAATACTTCCTTTCGACGGGCGTTCCTGTAAAGGGCGGCGGTGAAACCCGTAGCTATGTATACCGCAAGGGACATTCGGCAATGGTCAATCTTGTTAAACCTCTCTGCGTCATGTTTGCAAGTGATTGCCTCTGTCTCAACGTAGTATGCATCCGCGCCAGGGCGACATTTAGCCAACTGTCGAAGGTTGCCTAAAACTTTCCATTGCATACGTTATGAGAACCATGAGTTCTACCTGTCTCTATCAATGAGACGAATTGATGAATGGAATGAAATGGGAGGACACTCACGCGCCACACGCAACATAACACACTTCTCTCTTCCGTAGTCTAACAAGCTCTTTACACATGGATCGCAGTCGATTGCTATCCCTGTATCAGAAGTGTAAGCTATCTTAATTTATTTGACACTATTTTATCTACCATCATCGTCCATATGAAATGTTATAAGATTTACAAGTTAGACTAAGCGTGCTACTATTTCCAAATGAAAAGTATACATGGTTAAATTATTCACTAAAACCCCATTCAAGTAAGTCAGTATGAAAGCAAAGATAATACGAAATAAACATTTATTATGGCATGTATTTCAAAAGGTCTTCATCGTCAATATCGTCCCAGAGTCTGGCTTCACATAGATTACAAAAACAGTTGAGCTGCTTTAAACGTTCTTCTGCTGCGTCCCTCACTTTCTCAATGTACGCCCACTCCGCCACGGTTCGCGGTTGGGAGTTAGGGGTGTACCACTCCCATATTTGATGCAAGTGCGACTTGCTGGTCATCTCCATCACCCCTTCGGCATCATATTGTAAATATTTCCACCGTATGCCTGTTAGGTCGGGCAACTCCTCTTCATCCTCCTCCGATAATGATAACTTTCGTATATTGTCGAGATTGTATGTCTTCTCCACCTTCGCCTTTCTTGGTGCATTTGGTGTAACGAGCACCTTTGCTGATGTATATGGAGAGGAGAACTCCAATGCGGTATTTGGTGTTGTTGGAGACTTGTCATGTTGTCTTTGAAATGCTGACTTTGAATAATGATAACTTTAACATTTTTCTAATTCTTAAGTATACACAAGCAGCCAATCAGAATGAACATCCAATGAATGAAGAGGATGAAAGTATATAAAGCAAAGTGACATTCAGGTCATTTCATTTAATCTGTGAATCATACTAGTGACGAACGCACGATCTCTCTCTTTGACTATTATTTGAGTGAAGTCTCTATCTTGTAGAAGTATCAACCTTAAACTTGATTTCGTTGAAATGTAAAGTTGAAAATTTCCTCTCATCTCCCTCAAACGTGTGACTAATAGCATCTTCCTCAATTTCAGGCATCAACTTCATCACCAACGCCCTCTCTTCTCGAGGAAAGTTTAGAGTTATTGAGTCAAGGTAGGTTGTAACACTACACTGAGGCTTGAACAGAGATGAAAGAATGATTTCTCTTTCAGGTGATGTGAGTTCCAGCTCAGGACTCTCGCGGCAAGGCAACGAGTGGGAATGTGCCGACTGCGGACATATGTTTACAAGGAAGCACAGTCTCCTTCGACACATCAAACAACGTGTGTGTCAACGCAAAGCGGTGTCAATCTCCGGAGGTGAAGTTGATTCTGACGATGACATCTCCTTTCCTTGCGATTTGTGCCCTCTTTCTTTTGATAGTCACTTTCAGCGATCTTCGCACAGACTTCAACACACGCATGCAAATGATCACTACACCAACGGTACCTCTACCATCTCCCTCATTAATGTTTCACATAATAATTTAGTACGCGACTACTGCATGGAGTCCAATACTCAAATTGTAGATTTTCCTGAGTGGCTCCTTCAAAATTCTAACATTATCGAAGCGCTCTTCAATAATTTAGACAATTTTAGAATGAAGGCGCTCATCTACCTTAAACTAAAATATATTAAAATAGATTTTCAAACGGGTCAAGTGACGGAGAGAATACAGTTTCATATTCCTTCCTCTTCCGCAACCGAAGTTGTAGACTGCGAGTCTTGGCTAATTTTTCACATTCAATGTTTAAAATCAAATGTAGATAAATTCAATCAACGCGACAGCGCTCTCATTTTTGATGGTGTGGACTCAGCCATATTCAAAATTTCCCTATTAGAAAGTCATGCAGCTCGAGGCACATTTAAACTTCCAAAAACGTTGTATAATAAGAAAGCTGTCATCAATGTTGATTGTAAATCACAGTGTTTCAAATATGCAGTCCTATCCATCCTTCACTATAATGATATCAACGCGCATCGAGATCGCACCTATAGCTATAGACAGTGGGAGGATGAACTAGACTTTGAAGGTTGTGATAGTAACAACATGAAAATCAAAGATGTAGAAACGTTCGAAAAACATAATAAGATTAAAATTGTCGTTCACGTGTGGGAGAAGGGGTTGAAGGGTGCCCGCTATAATTCACGTTCAACTTGTTATGAACGTGTAGTCAACCTCTTATTAGTAAAACAAGATGATAGCGAGGAATGGCACTACTGTGGTATTCCCAAAATCTCTCGCTTGTACACTCACTTGGGGCACTCTAAAAGAGGTGAACATTTTGTATGCGACCGCTGCATCCGCTCATTTTGGAGTAAAGATAAATTTGAAACTCACTATGAATGGTGCAAGCGAGGTAAATTACAAATGGAACGCATGCCCAAAGATAAAATATTTTCACATAGGGATAATGGTGACGAATTAAGTCCCCTGCGTGTCATTTACGCAGACATAGAATGCTACATTGATGATATCATCCACAAGCCAGCAGCCATATCCTGCTATGAAGTATGGCATGACCACTTTAGGAATAGACAAAACAAAATGCATACTTGGCAAGGTGAAGATTGCATTTCAAAATTTCTAGAATTTCTCGATAAAGCTGCAAAATTTCAACAATCATATGATTCCCAATTGCAGCGTAAGTCACTACATATGTCAGATGAAGACAAACAAAAATTTGAAAGTTGCACATCCTGTCCTAAATGTCATAAAACGTTTGATGACGATAAAATTAAGAAAGTGCGTGATCATGATCACATCACTGGTAAATTTAGAAACGCACTCTGCTCCAAATGTAACTTTTCACTTAGGTTGAGACGTCGTGTACTACCCGTCATTTTTCATAACTTTAAGGGCTATGACAGTCATATGCTCATAAAAGGAGGGTTGAGCCAGATGAAATCGTGGCAGTTTAATGTAATAGCACAAACGAGAGAAAAATTCATGGCAATGACAGCAAAAGTACCAGTAGATAAAACTAAAGAAAATAAGACAGTCTTCTTCGAAATAAAATTTTTAGATTCATTTCAATTCATGTCAGCGTCACTAGCTTCTCTCGTTCGTAATCTCAAGTTTCTTCCCCATAGTCAAACTTTGAAGAAACACTATCCAAACTTAACGGATGAAATAATCACTCGCAAAGGAGTCTTTCCTTATGCGTATTTTAGCTCAATGTCTAAACTAAATGAAACAACCCTTCCTTCCATTGACAAATTCAAAAACGATTTGACGGGTGAAGATTGTCCAGTAGAGGACTATGAACATGCTCAAGAGGCATGGTTAAAATTTAATTGTAAAACGTTTTGGCGATTATATGATCGCTTACTTAGAATTAGATGTCATTTTGCTGGCTGATGTCTTTCAGGAGTTTCGACGAGTGGCATTAGAAGAAGACAAATTAGATCCTATCCACTTTGTCAGTCTACCAGCCATGTCCTTTAAATCAGCCTTTAAAATGACTGGTGAGACCATTCATCTCTTACAAGACCCGGAGATGTATAATATATTTGAGCGCGGAATACGCGGTGGTCTCACATTTGTAAATAAACATCATATAAAATCTGAAACAGTAGGTGATGATCATATCCACCTAAAGTACTATGACCAAAATAATTTATATGGCAGTTCACTGTCTAAACCACTACCTCATTCCGAGTTTAGTTGGTTAAATCAAAATGAGCTTGAGTATTACTCCAACCCTTCAAACATACTGAATATTCCAGATGAAGGTGATTGGGGATATTATTTTGAAGTGGATTTGATTTATCCAAATAGTATTAAAAATAAAACTGCTGATTTCCCACTCGCACCTGAATCTGGCGAAGTGACTGAAGATATGTTTTCACCATTCATGTCACAATTTCATAATAACTTAACAGAGTGTGGACAGCCAAGGTACAAACCATGCCGCAAACTTTTACTCACCCAATATGATAAGAAAAATTATCTCGTACACTTCTGCATATTAAAATTCTATTTAGAAATGGGCATGCTTCTAAAGTCAGTTCACCGCATTATCAAATTTAGACAGAAAGCCTTCCTCAAACCCTACATAGATAGTAACAGTCAAAAAACGTGCACTCGCCCAAAATAATTTTGAAAAGGATTTTTATAAATATAAGAATAATAGTCTATTCGGAAAGACCATGGAGGATGTTAGAAAACGTATGAATTACAAACTAGTCGTTGATGAACAAAAATATCACAAATTGACCTCATCACCTCTTTTCATTGATAGAGACATCATCGATGAGGATCTTGTAGGTGTTAAAATGATTAAATCAGAAGTTGAGTTGTGCAAACCCATCTATATTGGGCAAGCCGTTTTAGATTATTCCAAGCTTGAAATGTATCAACTCTTCTACAAAATATTAAAACCATGCCCTCTCGTAAAAGAGGTTCGCTTGCTGGGTGGTGATACAGATAGTTTCTTTTTAGGAATTACCACTCAAAAAGATTTAAATTTTAATGAAGTAGGTAAGTCATTAGAAAAATATTTCGATACATCTAACTACAATCCCACTCATCCACTCTATTCCATACAGAATAAAGCCAAACTTGGTTGTTTTAAGGATGAAACAGCAGGAAAGGAAATAGATGAAATGATTCTCCTCCGTCCTAAAATGTATTCCATGAAACTAAAAGAATGTGCAGATAGTATTAAGCGTGCTAAAGGTATATCAAAATCCATTGTTCATAAAATGAAACATCGGTCCTATAAGAAGGCCTATAAAAATAAAACTATAACGTTTGTCAATATGACAATCTTAAAATCTCAAGTTCATACTGTGAAAACGTACACGTTCAAGAAACGAGCACTTTCAGCATGGGAGGATAAGAGGTGTTGGATAGGACATAACACATCTCTTCCACATGGACATCCTGACACAAACATACCTCCACCCAAAAGAATAAAACTCACGCTACCACATTCAGGAGATGTATTGACATAATCAACTTTAACTCAGTATTTTGATGTTGCTTTTTGTAGATATACATGGTTGTTTTATGTATCGCATGAGATCGTTTCTTCCTTGTGAATATATGCCTACAGTCAGCCCATTCCCCCTATATCTGTGAAAAGACTTTTTCATATACATATTTTTATTTCAATAAACATATCACAATGACTTCACTTTGTTTTCCGAAACACTAAAGTTACGAGGGATTTAGTATCTTTCACATGGATACACTCTTGTAAACCATTGGTAATTTTGATAGCAATAGAGGGTATAGTTTGTTTGACGACGGGATGATAGAAAATAGATTCAAACATCTTCTCGACTATTCCATATGAAGCGTCTTTATCATGAATGAAATCACGTAAAATGTATTCTTTTTTCTCGCCAACAGAAATAGGTAAAATCAAATCACTTTGAATGTAAAGGTGTTGTTCATGTTTATCAAGTGTCATTGGTGTTTCTATACCAATCGTATGCGCAGCAGCAAACACAGTTTGTAGCATTGAAAAGCCAAAGAGTTTTTTCAAATTTTTACTCAATTGACATTGAATGTCATCACCCAGTTTCAGAACAACGCGTTGTTTTTCAATTGAAAACGAAATGTGGTGTGTCTTTACATCATATTTACTTTTCATCACATGCTTCAACTTCTGTTGTATATAAGGATTTACTACATGAATGAAGCTTTCAACTGTATGATATAGACGCGGCATTATATTGATAGCAACTTTAGATTCTTCATAAGACTGGTAAATTTTCTTGATGCGATCGCCATAGATGTCCACCCACCATTCATCATTAACTGAATCAGCTTTAGTGTGATATTCATGAGAACCATACACCACACCGCTTCCAATAATAGGCGTATAATGTCTTACAAAATGACGCAAGGTTGGAGAGAAATAAACTGTAAGTTTGTCATTATATTTCTGAATAACCAACTTATTTTTTGTCCGCCATAATTTTCTCTCCATACTTCTTACCCACAGTCTCATTCCATCGTTTTACTAACTCAATAAGTGATAAAGGTTGAACACCACGCTTTTTCAAAATGATGCGTTCTTCGCATTCTACAACATCTTCATCAAATATTTTAAATCTATAATGAAATTTGTTGATTCGAGTTGAATAAACTTTTTTAACATTTGCAGTAGCAATTGACGTTAGATGTAGTCCATGACCAAAACCAAGATGTGGATAGAATTCACTATCCAACCTCAGCGTAAGACCTTTAGTAAAAGAATGAAAGCGGAGGAACTGTCTCCCACTCCAATGATAGATAGTAAACTCATAAGCTTTCTGATTTTTATTCTTCATGATGGAAGTATTACCACTGTTGAATGCCTTAATAATTTTCTCATTCCCAAATGGCTCATAAGAATCTGATTTTATCTGAATCCATTCATAGTTCCACTTTCCATCTGATGTTAAATTGTATGGGAACTGAAATGCATTATTCATCGTTATTCCATCATGGGTGCGAGGAGTCAATATCATTTCTTCCAAATCATTCACATTCTGAATATTGCTATCATAGCAAATACTAGAAACGCCAACTTCCCATTCACCTTCTAAATGCAGTGGCCGATTTAATTCTACTCGATAGTCTGATGGTTTATTTTTGGGAAATTTATTCATAGAAGCATTACTGGGCAAGTAGATTAGAAACGAGTCCTTATTTTCACTTTCCATATTATTCACATTGGAAAAATATATTAGCATACTTTTGCATTAACTCTTCATTCGGAAATGGAGTGTAATACTTGTCACAGCATCTTTATGAAAAGGAATCAACGCACCAGCATCATCATAAATGGCAATATCAATTTGTGGGATGTAGTTTGATTTCAGCTTTGTATAATGCACTTTCTTGAAAGTATGCTCAGATAAAATACTGCAGCTTTTTGGCTGGTATGGTATCATTGCTAGCAATGGAGCTTCAACATCTCCCACACGTACATCTTCACCAATATTGGAATATATCTGAAAATAGTTAATACGACGCGATAGCGACATGTCTGCGCTAGCTTTGGTTACAGTACCACTTTTAAAGATATTTTGATCAAAACCCAAAATGTCCATTAGAGTTTTATCCATAATTAGTTCAATACCTTTTCCATTTATAGTGAGAGACAAAGTACCTTCTTTTTCAGAAAATGAAATATGTTGCTCATTAATCACTTCATTTAAATAATCTACAACCAATTTAACCGAAGTAATAATGCGAGGCATCAACACTCTTGTTTCATGTAAGAAACCACCAAAAGGCTCTACACACTTTCTGTATAAAGATACGGCCCATTCTGTATCAAATTGATTTGACCTTTCACATGGTAAATGTTGCATATCAGATTTTCCATGAACAGCTGCAGAACGATGTCGTAAGAACTGATGAAAATCTTTTGAACAAACTAATACTAGATCATCATCATTTAATTTGCTTATTGCAATATGATTAGATGATTTAATATAAGTCAATGTTGCCACTTGTTTGTCATCAACTCGAAGGAGATAATTAAATTTCTTCAATAATGTTTCAGGAGTCATGTTTGTCTTTCTTGGCTTAATCACAATCTTCTTCACCAACGTCTTCTCATTTCTTGGAATAAGATCTACATAATAAGCTTCCTCTCGATATATTAACTGTTTATGACCACTTATGTGGTAATTAACGTTAAAATTATCATAGCTTGTTAAGGCGCTAGCGAGGTAGCCTAAATCATTTCTTAAACTTGGACTTAAACCAACAATCCAATCTTTCTCAACTACATGATGTACATAATTATAATCATCATTGTGCGGAGTAAATTGGACAATATGTTTACACGCTTTATTCAAGAAATCATATATAAACTTTTTACATGATAAGAGATCTTTCTTTGGCCACTGTGGAATGTATACTCGGCACCCCTTTTCACATTGATAAGCAGCTGTACGCCTCATATTAATAGTCATCACCTCATGATCAAAAGTATAGACACAGTTGCTATAAACAAGTTGAGTGACACCCACTTCCCAATTCCCATTTAGCTGTTGTGCATGATCAATGGGAGTAGAAAAGAGTGCGGCTCGATTGCTAGTAAATCTCTTTGTAGCCGCATTGCTAAGCAAAATATGATAAAACGACATTTTTATATTGCTAATCTGCAACTTTGCATAACATCATGAAGACTTGGATTTTGGACTCTCTACAATATATCAGAGTTGATCGTGATGGAAACGTACATTTCAAAAATTCTCATGGTCATACATCAAGAGGAATTACATTAACATGGCGACAATTTGTCAACCTCAATGATATCATGAGGGATTTGGAATATTTTGAAACATTAAGATTCATCTCCTTGGGTGATCAAGTTTGGCTTCAACATTACAGAAATGAAATTCAAATCTACCATTCTCATTCCGCAAACTGTTTCTCATTTCGCAAATACAATTGGAGAAGTATAGAAGATACATACATCGCTCCATCATGACATTTATTCGTCGTGAGTTCATCGCCCTACTATGCAAATCTTAATCAGATATGATTACCACGCACCATGAGTTGGAAATTAGATTCCCTACAACGTATTGAAACGGATCATGATCGAAACGTCTATTTCAAAGATTCAACTGGAAATGTGAGAAGAGAGTTTGTTTTATCTTATCGTCATTTTCAATCTCTACATCATATCATGAAGGACTTGAAATACTTCTATATGAAAAGACATTCACGTATTGGAAATCGCATCTGGCTGCGCGTCAACAATCGGCGAATTCAACTCTATCATTCCCAACTTCATACTAACTTCACATTTCATCAAGGTAGTTGGGAAAAGTATAAAAGGAAGGTACATCGCTCAATTTACTCATTCTTTCATCATGAAGCGCCATCGCTACACCATCGTCAACATTCTCCGTCGCTTCAGACTCTACACCAAAATCGATCTCACAACATTACGCCAACAGCTTCCAAACAGCAAGTATTACCCGGGCCGTCCTCAAATGTTAGTGGTGAAGATGAACAATTCACGGAATCTTCAACTCTTCCCAAATGGGACTGTACAGATTCTCGGCGCCCTTTCTCATTCATCGGCGCAGTCAATGCGCTTAGAGCTACAAAGACTACTACGTCGGATATGGAAGAGGGAGAGGTGTGTGATGTCGAATCTGACTGTGGACAATATGGTGATCTCTACTCAATTGAGTGACAGTCTATCATTTTTGAAGATTCGTACCAGCAGTTACAGTTTGTGTTATGAACCCGAACTTTTTCCTGCAGCTCTCATTAGTTGTTGGTTGCCTGTGCATGTGGCAATCTTTCATAATAGTAAAGTGATCATTACTGGACTAAAATCTCATGAACAAGCAAATATGATCCTAGACTATCTCATTGAGTATGTACGTACCCAGCGGATTGTAAAATAAAAAACAATTTTTCCAACATGATGTTTTTATTTCAAATCATGATAGAACTTACAAATCATTTTTTCATTAGAGGATGGATTACATGAAAAGTTTTGAATAACAGATGCAAATCGAGATACATGTAAACGTTTTAAGATGAAGTACAGTACAAAAGCACCACACGTTGATGAAAGTGGATGTTGTAGTATGCGTTCATTTCGCTGATATTGACGCGTATGTTTTCTCAACCACTGCTGTGTTGGTATATTTGGAGGTTGAGCAAGAGAGTCAAATAGTTCACCACGTCGGTCTTCTCCAATAAAGATCGCTTTCCAATGCTCACCGCCTAAATTCTGTGAATGAGTGTTTAGCACAATAAAGATGGGATAGTGATTTACTGCAGGTGGTAAGGTATCGAGTGAATAGACATTATCGAAAGCTTTCAACGTCGCTTCGTCTGCATTACGCTGCACTTTAGTCTTAATATCGTCAGCAGTCAACCAACTCATTAACGATTATACTGAAGAATCACGTCACGATACTTTGTAATTTCAATATTTGAATCGAAGACTGCATAAATTAATACATTGATCGTCTCAGGTAGTGTTCTTTTGAACGTCAAATCCAAACGAATATTATGAGGCACGTTCGCTTGACGATAGGGTGCACTAATATCGCTGTCAGCAGTCAAATCAAATGCATAAATAGTATATCCACTCTTAAACTCTTTCATAGTCAGTCCGTTGGTATCATCCGTATTGTAAAAGCCAAAGACATCCATAAAATCAACATAACTGCGCATAAATTGATCCGAAGCAAAATCTGGTTTGTAGGGTGGACCAGGATGACTCACACCATTAACACGTAAAGCAATTTCACTTAACTGATTGTGTTTAAAATTGAAAGGATTCTTCTTTATATTACCATTAAATGCATCATTTTCAACCATTGCCACCATGAGGAGCTTCGGTGCTTCCGATGGAAAGAGGCCATCTTTCATGAAACTCTTTGATCTTTCGGAATTGTAAAGGTGAGAAGCTTTGTATGCTGAACGGGGTAAATGGCATTTTGGCGGTTAAGACCTTCAGCATGCCCTCTAATGACACTTGGATTCGGTACTACTCGACGAATGTAAAGTGCAATATCTTCCACATGAATTCTAAAATTGTCAACTTTAGCAAATGCATTCAGCGCAAATTCAGGCTTATTCAATGTCAGCTTGAGTCGCATGCTGGTATTACAGAGTAAAAACTTTGACTGTCTAAAGAAGTCTAAATTCAGCGGACCATATAGCTGACATACTCTACTATCTTTAATCATAGCAGATCGCTTTACAAAGCCACTGTTTGTTTCAACATCAAATTTTCCTGCTTCATCTCTGTACCATCCCATGGCTTCCATATGACTTTTTTGTGCTGCTGGATGAAACTGTGATACATGATTGAAATATGATTTATAGGGATAATCGCTTTGACCACCTTCCACCTGCTGCTCTCCAATCGTTAGAGAAACATCGCGAAGTAATGTAGTCAATGGTAAATTGTTCAGTCCAACTTTATGTGCATCGTCAATAGCAGTTCCATCTGCTTGCTGAATTCTAAACCTCAAATCAAGCATCGCATAACTCAAATCTATGTAGTCATCACTACCACCAGGAATAACAAATTCAATGGGGCCAGCATTCTCAGCTGTTCGAGGATGATAATCTACAATACTTGAACTAAGAATATCTGTCTGTATGGCTTGTTGATCGAACAAACAAAAACCGGAAGTTTTACACTCCATGATTAGAAGTTATAGCAGCGTCGTCGTTTAGCGCCTGATGAATGATTAGAGCCTCTGCGACGTTTGCGTGAATGCCTTTTGACTGAAGATCGCACCTTACCAGCTCCGCGATGTTTCCTCCTTCCTTTTCTCATTCGTTTAGGTGATTTCTTTCCTTGAGTAACACCAGCAATGGTCTGCTTCAATGTTTTTAAACCGCGTTCCTTCCCACGATTCAACAAACTGCTCTTAAAACTTCTACCTCTGGAAAGATCACTAGCAACATCACCAGCAAAGCCAACGGCATTACTTAAAACATTTCGTTTTAAAGATCTACCGACATTGGATATGAGAGGTGCTACAACAGATTTCAGTGCACCAAGTATGCTACCTCCACGTTGGCGGCGAGCACCGATGTAAATTTGTCCTCCACCACTTACGTAGGAGGGTCGTGAATAAAATGAGGCAGTTGGATTCATAGCTCAAACCCTAAACATTGTTAGTTACAACTTTGCATGAATCACTGTCGATCACTTAGATGAAAGATGTCGGCACGACGCATCCAAGAGTTCATACTTGAAGGATAACCAGTCCATTTAACAAGACACCATTCTTCACCTTGCCGTTTTTTACATCGAATGATTTTCTCTACCAAATATGTTTCACTTTCAGTGACTACCTCAATCTCATCGCGGTAAAAGCTACCCTCAATTTCTTCATTATCGTAATCTTTCAACTTGTAGGTGGTCGGAGAGTCTTTTTGATTAATCCTTGATACTGTAAATACCTTTTAGCCTTTTACCCTTTAGCAAAAACACTTTTCACTTTTGAGATACGAACTTTATCGCCAATTTTCACATCACTTTTCACATGAGTGCGTTTACGTTGGAATGATTCGCGCACTTTATCTACATTGTCAGCATTTACATCTACTGGTCTGAGTCCAATAGAACGATGGATAGAGTGATTGTAGGCATGGAGTGTATCTTGTAGAACCTTTGTCCAATTTTGTGTCAAGTTGGCAGTAAAATGTCGCCACAAACGATTTTTTAATGTGCGATTAAAACGTTCAACGAGTGCAGCTTTATAAGCGCTCTTTACACTAAACAACTCAATGTCATGCCTCTCAAATAATCTTGTCACATGCTGATTTTCAAACTCTTTTCCTTGATCACTCTGAATTCTTTTTGGAATGCGACCTTCTCGAAAAATTGTTTGGAATGCTTTTGCTACTCCTTTCCCTTCTTTAGTTTTTAAAGGTTGAGCCCACGCATAACGCGAGAAAATATCAATGACGGTTAAAATAAAATTATTGCCCGAGTTATGTTTTGAAATGGAGGCAACATCGCACAAATCTGCTTGCCACTGTTCATCGATGTCATGAACAATATAATGGCGGTGCGGTACTTCTTTTTCGCTTGTTTGTGGAGTGTATAGGTAGCCTGACCCTTTAACCATCGTTTCACTTGTGATTGTGGAAGACCACTCGCTTTTGATAATTTCTTGATAGATGCAAATCCTGCCGGATGTTTTACATCATAATAGATTGACTTCAAACGTTCAGTCGATGACGGCTGACTCTTTTTCCTCCTTCTCATCTTTTTTCTTTCTTGCCTTTCTACATTTACAACAACTGCAGCATTTAGCTTTAGCGTTTTGCGATCGTGTTCACATTGCTTAGGGGTTTCATTATGAGAGCTGGCGCAGCAAGTGCAAGTGACAACGACATTCACCTCTGGCGGCTCATTACATGCAAGCAACACATCTGCTTCATATTAATAGTCTGAGAACATGTATTTCCTGGGAGGAGCTGTTTTACGTTTTCCTTTTACTAGTTTTAGTGGCGATGTAGATCTACGTCGAGTTCTTCCTCTTGTTTGCTTAGTGAGTGTGGGAGGGGATGTAGCAGTGACGTCTTAAACCAATTTGTTGGCATTTTCATCGCCTGAAGCATTGGAGCAGTAGCCACTGTTGAATCAAGTTCTTTCAATGTCTCATTATTTAAAGCAAATTTTGGCACATTATGCTATGCTTTTTCAATAGTTTAAGAAAGTATACCAACCAGTGGAACATAGCCCTGACGGCGCTTTCTACGTGTCGCATACTGAATCAAGTCTTCATAACGTGAAGCATCAATCACTTTATTTTCATCTGTAATGATTTCTCCTCTTATCATTTACATTGAGATGGGTTCAATACCTGTTTGAAAAGAGATATGGTCATGTGCGCGAGATGCTAAAGGTGTAGCAGTCGATACAGAGTCACGCATCTTATTCTTCAAGTTTTTCAATTGCTCAACAGTTTCCGATTGTAATAATACAGCACGATGTGGATCTTTGATGTGAACATTTTGCCTGATACAATCTATTTCTTTCCTATATCATTTGATTCTTGCAAGAGGTTGCTTTACTTGCTGTGTCTCATGGCAGTCAATATTAGTTATTTTTTTTAACATTATTCATCCTGAGAATAACAATCCATGCGAGAATAAGAACTCATAGTTTGTAGATAAATCATGGGAGTTTTTCAAAAATATCACTTCGAAATCTAAATTCTTTCGCGGACACTCTTGCGTAAAGTCAATGAATAAGTAACCACTATGGTTTTTCAGTAGCTGCTATGAAAAATTTCAATTAAGGCTTTTGATCCTCTGGGTGCAACTTGTCGCGCTTAAAAATTTCAAAATTGGACTTTTTATCTCGCGGAATTGGGTCTGAAACACATCAGGCATAATAGTGTGTATTACAGTGGGGGGGGGGGGGTTCGTGTACGAGCTTCTTTTCCATTCAGGAAACAAATTTTTGTGTTTGATATAGATGATAAAACACCTTTGATATGGTGTGCTGCGCGAGTGAAACATATCTGTAACATCTTTTGAAGTGGTATTCTTACTTTCTTTTTAATAAATCATCCAAAATATCAACAACATCATTAGACTGAAGTTTATCCACTGAATAATTCCTTCATGTCGAATAAAGTTTGCGACTTTGCAATTCCTGAAACAGCGACGGTTGATAAATACCATAACACCAAAATCACTCGATTGATAGGTTCCTTAAACAACTCCCTTCTTTTATCCAATAAATTCAGCGTGAAAACAGTTTTACCTGCATGAGATGGACCTGATACAGTCAGAACTTTATCACATTGAAGTCTGAAATCCATTTTATTACTTTGAGACTCAACATTTGCATAAGTTAACGCTTAGAGCCAAAGATATTTCCCAATAGGTTGCCCACGGCAGGAGCTATCATTGGAAGTATTGCTGAAAGGTAAACCGCCCTTTTGTGTTAGAGTTTTTCCTCTTTCTTTGAAGGGCGACTTTAGGAGTTGGAGATGAACACGCAATTTCGTAGCATATCGCTTAAGTAACTTTCGTTGTTATTGGCGTTTTTTACTAATTTCTTCGTCTCAACTTCCTCACATGAGAAATAATTTCACAATATGATTTATCGTTAGCATGTCGTATAGCATTGTATCGGCTCGATTTGCTTTCATTCGTCGAGAGCTTGAATGGCTGAAGAAAACTTTTGACTTTTACGTTTCTGGGTCATTTTACGTTTCGCCATTTTCCGTGTTAGTCTTTGCTAAAACCTATCTTTACCACATTTGCATAGGTACTAACTATTGCGACATAAGTGACACTCGAAATGAGCAATATCACAGTGGTTACATTGGCAAAGTTGAATGTAATTAAGTATGAAACAGCGTTGACAAAAAGCATGCTTACATCTCTTGAAGATGCGCTTTTCATTTCCATCCTTTCGCTTACATACATCGCAACACATAGTTTCACCGTTACTGATGTCTATAGCAAGTCTTTTTGAAGATATGGATTTGCTAGCCTTTTCTAAATAATAGACGCATGTACAGAAGGAATATACTTCGAGAGTGAGCAGACATAGCTCGAAAACCAGTTGTGCTACAATCAAGTACCACTGCATTTTCAATTTTTCTTTATGGAAAGTTGAATGTGAATAATCTGAAATCGCTTCAATCACTAGACTGCTACCATGATGGTTAAATGCGTTTAAGACGTGTGGCTTCAGCAATTTTTATCATATGTCCTTTTAAAAAAATTTGTCTTTGGGGTGTTGATCTACCACTTCCATTGAATAAGAAGCAGAAAATGGAAAGAGCGACTTTCCACCTTCTTACTCCTTTCCAAAAAGACTAAACTTAAATTTTCGCAACTAATCGCGCCATGTCCAATGCTATCAGAGAGAAATTATTCATTATACTCTAGAAATAGAGTGCTAGCATCATCGACCACTGCTTCGGATGTCGGTCTCATTCTTTATGTAAATTTTATCACATAATCTTGAACAGCTCCTTTTAAAAACTTTGCCTATGAAAACGTAAATGTTCCGCAGTCGTTTGAAGGAAGACATGATCGCCCTTTATCGTAAAACCATCCATTGCATGGAAAACAACAACTCTTCTCATAGTAAACATTTATTGAATAATGGTAACAAGCATGCATTATAAATCAATGGTTTGAAAGAGAATATAAAATAGATACAGTCTGTAACTATCAATACAGCGAGCAATGATAAAACATAACAGGACTTTGGCAGTGTTGAGGTAAGGAGGAAAGAAGGCATTGGTTATGACGTAGCTACTACACACGAACAGACAAAATAGGAACACACAAATCCTTAATAACGTTTATCGTGACTTCATGATAATGTTGATTCTTCACTCAACTAATCTCCAAGTGGGAGCAAAATATCATCAATGATTAGAATTGGGAAATACTTTCCTCTCCCTTACCAGGATTGATTACAAAAGATGCGTATAACATTGAAAGCAGCTAACCATCGTTTAAAGTCAATAAGAAGGAGCACTCTCACAAGAAAAGCCATAGTCTTGCAAATATTTCAGATTAAGTCCATGAATGTGTTTTTTTCTCGCCCATTGATCAACATTGGGGAGTCGCAGTTGGCATGTTTTTATGATAGACACTAACAATCTGATATGATCCAATTGTTCAGTAGCAATAGCACTGAGCTCCTGTAAAAAAGAAAAAAAAAAAAAAAAAAAAAAAAAAAAAAAAAAAAAAAAAAAAAAAAAAAAAAAAAAAAAACAGGTTCACCCTCACAATCCATAAAATGATGATAGAAGCCTAAAACGGAAATTTTACACATCTAAGGAAACGTTCTATAACATATTACAAAATGAAGAATTACATCGATGCTTTTCACGACAAAATACACAAATGATATGATGGCAACGAAGAAGTAAAATGTATCTAATAAGACCACGTCTACGACACTCAAAGCACATAAGCGAATTGTCATAGGGTAGAGTTAGGAAAGGACTAGGAATTCTCCTTCTTTGATTTGCGTTTTGATGTAGCATTCTTCTCCGACTTGCGCTGTTCGTACCACTGCTGTTAAGGATTTGATCAATTATGTCGTCCACGTTGGGTGGTTTCGGAATATATAGGATGGATTCCATATGCATGGAGAGAGAGGCTATTTTATTATCCTTGTGTCGACCATAATATAGCCCATTCACTTTGAAAAGGATATCCCAAGTACCTTCTCCGAGCTCATCCCATCTGATGGGTATTGAATGATCTCCATCCTACTAATAGTACGTACACCCAAGTGATACCGGTAGGCAAATGTGATTACCATCCCAAAATTCTTTTCTATAGGGGAGTATCCTTGTCATCTCTCGCCGTCCACTCTTGAGCAAGAGGAGTAGGAAGGTCCATATTTAATGTCACGTACTCCTCAATAAGATCAAGTTGGTGGCGAATGTACGGACTCACGGGGATCAGTATGTAGTCCCCATACTGATTGTGCATTATCTTGACATCCGTGGAAGGGAGCAGTCCCGTTTGGAGTACTACGCTATGATCATCATAACGCAAGGCTTGTTTAAATTTACGCTGGAGCGGTGTAGGATTATGTACCTTGGATGTTTCTTCCACTGGCCTCAGTTGTAGATGATCTGACCGTAGCGAACCTTGTAACGTTTGACCGCCATTTTGTCCTACTAGTGCAGCAGATGGAGTAGATGCCTGAAAATGAAAAAAGATTGTATTAAGTTTACGTTCAAGGGAGGAGAGGGAGGGAAGTAGCGACTTACCATTTTAGTTGGATAATAGAACAGGGAACTAGAGAGAGAAAATGTGCGTCGACACTCGAGTGATTCAACGATAATGATTCTCACTGTGAAGCTCGCTATTTATGAAAGAAATGCTTTGATTCTCATTGATGAAAAAATGATCCTCATTGGACAATAACATCAAGTTGATTCAAATCTGGCATCCCGTTTACCAATCCGATGCTTCGTTTTGAAGCTACAGCCCAAAACGTCCCAAATTCTAACTCTGTCGTTTTTCACAATGTCCCAAAATCTTAAATGGCGTCTCACATCTAAACGAAGACAGATATGAACAAGCCGATTCTTTCAGTGAATTTGTCTCACTCTTAGCTTTCAAACGAGCTATGGCACGACAAAATCCG